>JAOTRR010000051.1:17183656-17194116 GCA_028570945.1 Gogo arcuatus
CTTGGGACTGGCACTAAGTATGCACTGGCTTGTGCAACCCCAGTGACTGGGTATTCCTCAAGTTCTTCTGCACCAACTTTTGCAAACAACGTCTTCATGGGACTTTGCTTGCTTTGTGCACAGGGGCATTTTCATACTGGAACAGGGTTGGGCCCCTTCGTTCCAGTGAAGGGAAATTGTAATGTTACAGTATACAAATACATCCTACATACAGTGGGGGAAATAAGAATTCAAAGCCAACTATTTTTCTTTTCAACACATTTCCAATGCAGCTATTCACATAAAATCTTGAGCAGACATTGATATTAATGCAATAAAAAGAAGGAAAAGAAATCATAATATTCCAATCCATAAAGAAGTTGTGTAATAAAGTGGAATGACATAGGAAAAAAGTATTGAGCACGCTATCTGAAATTTATTTAATATTTGGTGGAGAAGTTGTTGTTGCAATGACAGCTTCAAGATGCTTCCTGTATGAAAAACTAATCTCTCACAGTGTTTAGATGGGATTTTGGCTCATTCTTCTACATGAAGTCTTTAAATGAAATGGTGAGTCATGATCTTCAGTTCATTCTACAAATTTTCTGTTGCGTTTAAGTGTGGTGATTGACTGGGCTATTCCAACACCTTTATTTTCTTCCTGTGGAATAGATTGAGTCTCTCCTTTGTAGTATGTTATAGATTGTTGTCCTGCTGGAAAGTCCATCCATTTCTCATCCTCATCATGGTGGATGGCAACAGATTCTTCTCAAGAATTTTCCAGTACATGACTCAATTTATTTTCCCTTTAATAATTTGGATTCCACTGGTACCATGAGAAGAGGAACAGCCCCATGCAATGATGCTTCCACCTGAACTTTACTGTACATATGATGTTTTTAGGGTCATATGCAGGGCCAAATATGGTACATTGAAAAGTTTACTTTTTTTTTTGGTGTTTCTGAGCACACTGGCTTCAAATCTACTTCTCCAAATGTTCTGTAGCAAATGTCAAATACGCTTCAACATGCCTTTTCTTCAGGAATGGCATCTTCTGGGGTGATTTGAGAATGGAGACATTACCTTTTACATTACATTACAGCCATTTAGCAGATGCTCTTATCCAGAGCGATGTACATGAAGTGCTGAACTTTTAAATAAAGTTCTAGTACCAAATGTACAAGCAACAGAATTACACCTAGTGTAATATTCTGTTGAAGTAACAACAATCAGCCAAGAAAAACAAGCCAACCATACAAATGACCATGGCTGTGGAGTGCATTGCCTATTGTTTTCTCTGTAACAACTGTACCCACTGCTTCCAGCTCTTTCTAGAGCTCTTTTCGAGTGGTCCTTAGCTCTTGAGCTACTCTTCTGATTAATGTTCCAACTGCCCAGGTGGAAATCTTGCAAGGAGCTTCTGTGTGTGGCCGGTTAATGGTTGAGTGATGTTTCTTCCACTTGCAGATAATGGTCATGATGGTGCTTATAGAAACATTTAGGAGTTGAGAAATCCGTCGGTAACCAGTGCCATATACTGCTCAACAATCTTTGCTTCTACACATCATGAGATGTTTCTTGCATGACAGCTTGGTGCCAATGATTTTGTTTACTTGCATTCAGAGGTGGGTTCCCCTTTTTCAAAGAGTGGAAGCACTAACCTACCAACATACACTAACCCAGCTGATTCTAATTAGCAAAGATATGGGAACTAATTAGTGCAACCAATTAGCTGGGTTTCTTAGGCTACTTTCAGACCATCCCTCCAAATCTGTTGTGTGGGGGGGTGGGGTTTTTTTTTTTTTTTTTTTTTTTTTTTTGCATATCCAATCTGAATCTGATCTTCCTGATTGACTGTCCACGTTATATATTGCAAGTGATCTAATCTGTGTCTGTGTGTCAATCCTCATTTTCAGTCTTATTCAGATTGGTTACTATAGTAATGACATTGCCCCCGGAAGTAGTAATGATGTGCCTGAAAGTAGAAGTAGATTACATAAACAAACCAAAATAGATGGTAATGAAATGGGCTTGCCTATTTACTGCATGGCAATGTGTTGCCGTGGCACAAGTTTTATAAAAATAATGAGACCGTGTCAGAGACTAAGGAGGCTTGATTACTCCGCTTTATTTTGTGCACCACCAAACTAGCATGTTTCCTGTACACGTGATGTATTCATGAACTTTACATGGCATCAAAAGTCAGATGTAAAAAACAAACAAACACAAACAAAAAAACACCAGAAGTCCGATCAGAGCAGTCAGACTTAAACAATTTGCAAAAATACTATTTGAATTGTATTTCAAACCACATGAATGTGGTTTGAAATGGATTTGTACAAAAACGGATCTCCTGTGATTGATTTTTAGCTGTTCTGACTTGCTACATGTGATCGGATTCCAATCGGATACGCGCAGAAATCAGATTTGGACTGACAGTCTGAACATTGCCTTACTGTGTTCAAAACTTTTTTTCATGTTGCTTTCTACATTGTTGCTCATAACATTTTTATGGATTGGAATACTATTATTTCTTTACCGTGTAGTATTATTGCATTAATACCGATGTCATGTCTGTGCAACATTTCATGTGAATAACTGCACTAGAAATATGTTTATTAGAAAAATTGTTGTCATGTTGAATACTTATTTTCTCCATTGTAATTGTGTGCATCCAACTTACTGGCAACTGTTTGGGGAAGATCCACATAAGGATGTGTGGCACTCTTATGGTTCAGGAGAAATGAGGCAGCACAAAGGTGCGTTTTACTTTTGCTCACTTTCACTTTTCACCGTTTTTTTTTTTTTTCTTCTCACTAGCCACACATGGCATGGGATTGCTCAGCTGTCTCTGTCTTGTTACCAGCTTCTTTCTCTGCTAGCACACACAAAAGGCACATATAAATTAATTGTCCATAATCAGACACAGGTGAGAATCATAATCCGTTACCTGTTGGTTGGACCTGCTTCCTCTCTGTCCCTAGCTGACGCTCGACCACGCCCCTATTGCCACTTATCCCCACTGCCCGACTCAGGCCAGGGAGCCAGCTGACTCCCCCATATAGGCAGCAGCATATGCATTGTGCAGACAGAGGATTCTGTCCATGCATTGTTGAAACATTGCTAGGGCTCAAAACAACCCAAAAAAAGGTGATAAATTGGTGTAACCCAAATGGAATGGAAAAGGCTTTCCCCCTCCTCCTCCTCCCGGGATATTGGAGTCAAGGGAATCTGCCAATACCCCTTGGTTAAATCCAGTGTCGAATAAAAGCAAGCCGCACTTAACTGATCAAACAGTTCATCAGTGCGAGGCATTGGATATGCATCAAATTTAGACACCACATGGACTTTTCTAAAGTCCACACAAAAACAGATTGACCTGTTGGTCTTTGCCACCAAGACCACCAGGCTGCTCCAATCGCTGTGGGACTCCTCCATTACCCCTATGTCGAGCATAGCCTTGAGTTCCTCCCAAGCCCCATATTTCTTGTGTTCAGGTAACCGGTATGGGCAGCTGTGTACAGCCACACCTGAGGGAGTCTCTGCGTGGTGCTCTAAGAGGTTTGTGCGGCCGGGTAGAGGTGAAAACGCATCAGAAAATTCCTCCTGCAATTTGGCAACCTGTACTCTCTGGGACGGTGAGAGGTGGTCTACACGGGGACTGGGGTGAACTGAGTGCCACTTTTTGGACTTACCTCGGATCCCAGTTCCTCCCTCTCAGGAATCACCAGAGCCACAGGAACCACCTCCTATCTCCACGATTTTAGGAGATTGAGGTGGTATATTTGAGGTCCATAATCTCTATCTGATACACCTGACCTCGTAGTCGACTTCTCCAACTCGCCGTGTAACCTCAAAGGGTCCTTGCTGCTTGGTGAGTAAGTCAACCGGGATTGACGTTCTTGCGCCTGTAGCAAATTTTCCTGGTTTAAGTGACCTAAGGTTTGGAGTATTGCTCTCAGGTCAAGTACGTATTGAATTTCACTTTTGCTGTTAGGAGGTCCCTCCTCCCAATTTTCTCTAATAACGTGTTAGGACACCACAAGGCTTGCAGTCATATTATAATTCCATTGGGGAATACCCTGTGGAGGCTTGCGGGACCTCTCATACTGCAAATAATAGGGGCTCGAGCCACTTATCCCAATTCTGCATGTCATCGTGAACGAACTTATGTTTTTAAACAGGTCATCCAGCACATCTGTCTGTGGATGATAAACACTGGTACAAATTGATTGAATCCCTCATAATTAGTATAGTTTGTGGATTGTTAGTGATATAAACGTAGTGCCTTGATCTGTCAGGACCTCTCTTGGAATCCCGACTAAGGAGATAAAGCGGAAGAGTGCCTCTGCTTGCTGACATGTTGTGCAGAGGCACAGCTTCCGGGTATCGTGTCCACTAAATTTAACACAATGCGATGCCCTTGTGCAGTCTGGTCTAATGGCCTAATAAGGTCCATAGCAATTCTTTCAAAGGGGACCTCGATTATTGGGAGCGGGCGCAACGCCAGTGCCATGCTGGATTTCCCCTGTGCCTTGCTACTGCAGGACCTATCCACAAGCAGTTTCTTCGCTAATGCCTGAAACCCTGTCCAGTTTCTCCCCCACATTAGTGGACGGGTGAAGTGAGGACAAACTGCCGCCACCTCTTTGCCCGGTCTTGGTGGGCACAGACAGTTCCACCTGTGTAGAGTTAGTGGAGACATTGGACTGGAAGAAAAAGGGGGTGAGGGAACCCAGGTTTGGGGATCTGGTTTCAGGTGAATTAGCCCCTGTTTCTGTGATGCAGGGAAAGGGGGAGGGTGGGAAGAAGCTGGGGAAGGACGAGAGTAAGGGAGAGCTGCATATCATGATTTAACAGTGAACATGTTTATAATTAATTTAAGAAGAAACTCACTTTCTTACGTTTTAGATATTGCATGAACACTTGGTCTAACTAGAATAGACAGTGGCAGTGCTGTCTACTGCTCTGAAAGTATTACAGCACAGCTATAGTCTAAGATTAATAGTGGTCATGTGTTAATGTGCACATATGTATACAGGGCTTCCTGAAGACCAACTAATGTTTTGAAAATGTGCAGTTTTGCACAGTATTAGTAGAGAGATCAATGTCAGTTTATGTTTCTTATATTACAGATGCAGCAGGTGCTTCCAGTGATGGAGGAAGTAAAGAGGAGGATAATCCACTGAGGATTTCCACAAATAAAGCACAACCTAAACCGTACACTATGGAGAATTTGTCTGAATGGAAGATTTCTGCTAGTGTCAACAGACAAGCTTCTCCAGAGGTGTGACTATTGCTAGCTTTAAGGCCTTTTCATTTCAGGTGTTTTGTGTAATAATGTATATACTCAGTGTATTTATGGTAATACTGCATTTCTCGTGTTGTAAAACTGGTCTTTTTTTTCTTTTCTTTTTTTCTAAATCTGTATATTTGTTTTATGCAAATTTTTGTGTGACTATTATAGGAACATAAGCGTGCTGTAGATCCCCTTCCCACTCCACGTCCTCTTCAGTCGCTTAGAACTCCCTCTGCCTCAGCTGTCTCAGTTCCATCCAGGATAAACCCAATCATTAGCTTTCAGACACCCAACTACAAAGACTCTCAAGCAAACAGGTCAGGACACCACATGAGTTTATGGATTCAAATAGATATTTGGTCTACTTCGGGTTTCAAGCTGACTAATCTCTTTCTTCCTCTCTAGTTTTGTTACACCTGTAGTGAAACAGAGACCAGCTGTTGTGTCTGTTCCATCTCAGAGGGTCAGCCATGCTCAGTTACCCTGCACCCCACAGAGTCAGGCATCATTTGTCCAGCAGACACCACAGGTAAAGAACAGGGATCCATATATCTCTATATGTCATTTGAATTTTTACACCAAAAATAATTGGGTTTGCATGGGTTTGAACATATATAAGAACGGGTTTAACGCCTGTTTTATTGATTGGTTTCAATACTTTTACAGGTGTGAACTAGTTCATGTATAAATAAATAATAAAATCTGTGCACATTTGGCTTTGCTTATTCATTTACTTTAACAAGAATAATGACACAAACATTTTGGATTTAAGCCTTCATCAATGTGTCATCATCCAAAAACACACTTCCTTTTTTTAAAGGCATTATTCCTGTTGAGTAAATGATTGAAGAGAGCTAAATGTGCATTGACTATTCGTTCAGTTAGGTTACATGGTTTTGTTTTGTATGTCTAATTGTTAAATTATGATTTTTGTTGCTTGGATATGACAATACTGCCTTGACTATTTACATTTGTGTTTATAAGCATGTGCAACAAACATTTGTGAAGCAGCACAAGCTTTCATTAAACACTTGCTCTTGAGGTTGGCTGACCGCTCTGTATGGTTAGGGCTAAAAAGATCAGATGCAGAGCTTTGCTATGGGTTTTTTTAAAAACAGTTTTTTTTTTGTTTGTTTGTTTTTTTTATAAACCAACTATTACTACCATTATGTTGAGAGAGATGTAGATGAAGGGGAAAAGCTAACAAGCAGAGTAGTTTCATGTAGTTTATTTTTATGTTAATGCTGAATTATTGTTATACTAGTTATGAAACTGGTTTTAATTTTATTTGAAGCAAGAGGTCTTGTTCCCACAACATGCTTAAAAAGTTGCTGTTTGGGTAAAGGGGGAAGTATTGGATTAGTGGTTAAAGCTCTGAGCTACTGATTAAAATTGTTTTAAATCCCAGTACTGGCTGAGCTCCACCATTGGGCTCTTCAGCTAAGGTCTATAAACCTAAACTGATTGAATTATATCCTCTTTCAATTGCAAGTCTCTTTGGATAGTACCATAACAGGGTAATTGAATAAATGGTAGTGGAAAAATATTTATGGCATAAAGAAACAGACATAGAAATACAGAAAAACCATCACTGGATGTTGGATATGTATGTTATCCTTATATTCAATATTTTCAGTTCACAGATAATGTTTTAAACAAGTAACTGTAAAGAGATATTCTTTGCTTTTGTGTTTGCCAAGATGTTTGGAAATAAAATGATGGTGGATTGGGGCTGTCTCTGTTTGCCATGAATTATCTCTTTCCTTTCAGAGTTCTGTCAGTACTATCTCTAATGAATCCATCACCATCAAAGGCAGACAGTTCTTCATTTTGAAGATGATAGGCAGAGGTGGTTCTAGTAAGGTAATGTGTGAATAGCCTGATAAAGCTTACTTGTATTTATGCATGCCTGTCACTTTGCCATGGGGTGATGGAGCATATGCCATGTCCTTAACTTTAGGTATACCAGGTTCTGGACCAGAAGAAACAACTGTACGCTGTAAAATATGTGAACCTAGAGGAAGCAGATACACAGACAGTTGAAAGTTACAAAAATGAGATTGAGCACCTGAACCACCTCCAGCAGTACAGTGACCAGATTATCAAACTGTATGACTAGTGAGTATTTTCTCTACTTCCAGATGTAACAGAGCTGTATACGGGGCTAAGAAAAATGAAAGATCAGCATCTAAAATGTTTAACTCTATCCTCCACCCATATGTAGCGTGCAAGTGTCTGGTTCATCTGATAACTCTGATAACTAATTTCAGTGAGATCACAGACAGCTACATCTATATGTTAATGGAGTGTGGCAACCTGGACCTCAACACATGGCTTCGCAACCGCAAGACTGTCAACTCACTGGAAAGGAAGTTCTACTGGAGGAACATGCTAGAGGCAGTGCAGACTATCCACAAGCATGGTGACTACACAAATCTTACAATATTAAGAGAAAAATACCACAGAATTGTTCACTTTTCACTTGGCCTAAATATTTTCTATAACCGCTCTTTTCCAGGAATTGTCCACAGTGACCTAAAGCCAGCTAATTTTGTCATTGTCAGTGCATCACTGAAGCTCATTGACTTTGGCATAGCAAACCACATTCAGCCAGACATGACAAGTGTCATGAAAGACTCGCAGGTTGGTCCAGAATTTTGAATGCTAAATAGAGTTTCATTTGTGCTGTGTGTTTGGTGGTTTGATAGTTCTGATGTTGTGCTTCAGGTGGGGACATTAAACTACATGCCACCAGAGGCAATTAAAGACACATCATCAAAAGGTGGAAAACCAAGGTCAAAGGTAAGGTTAAATGTTACCAAACTAATCTCTAGTCTAGCAAAGCTCCAATATAGCAATATACAACAGTATATTTTGTTTTGTTGACAGGACATTTAAACTCGAAAATGATGTTTTAGCTTTTCTGCTGCAGTGCCTAATGCGTGTTGCTGCTATTCACAGATTAGTCCAAAGGGAGATGTGTGGTCACTTGGATGTATACTGTATTGTATGACCTATGGGAAAACCCCTTTCCAAAACATCACCAACCAGATCACAAAACTCCATGCTATTATTGATCCATCCCATGAGATTGACTTTCCTGATATTCCTGAGAAGGATCTTCTAGATGTATTGAAGGTCTGTGTTTTTGTTAATTAATTACGTGACTGAAAACATTCACACGATCATTTAAAATAAAAATTGATATCTTTCTTTTACTTAGCGATGCCTGGTGCGGAATCCCAAAGAGCGAATCTCGATTGCGGAACTGCTCGATCATCCATACTTACAGCTGCAGCCTCAGCAACCGTCTGAACCAGGTGGCCATTGTGCTTCACTTTACACACAAGTAGATACATAAAGCTGCCAGATGTAGATGGAATACAGTAGTATATAGTACACAGTATGCTTAATGAGATGGCACTAATCTAAATGTGTTTAATGTCTCATTTCTGAATAATCTCATTTTCTTGGCTGTAGTGGAACCATGCAACAATGACCTAAAGAGAATTCTGAACGAGTTGGCTGCTTTACAGTCTCCAAACAGCATTGCAAGAGCTGCTAGTGTGAGTATTCCTCCACTAAAAGTCACCTGTTATACTGTGTTCCACTGCATTTTTATTCCCTTGTACCTCCCATTCACAACTGCCTATTTCTCTCCAATATTTACAGAACCTAGCAAAAATGTGCAACAGTGGGAAGAAGCTGGATGTTTCTGAGTGTGTCAGGAGCTCCAGTCAGTCCTCCTGGAAGTGAACATGCTGATGTAGTAACTACATTAATAGTTCATAATGATTATTTGATGACAACAGCACACAATTACTTGGATATCTTGAAAATGACCATTATTTTTCACATCAGATTTAGGTCATCTGTTGACCTGAGGAAAAAAAAGAACAATGACTTGAGTGACTTGTATTCTTTGTTTTTGAAAAACCTTGAACTTTTTCAAGTTTCTATCCTTTATAGAGTTTGAATTCTATTAAATTCAAACCCCATTTTTAAAATTGCCACTGTTCCCTGATCTCTGTCTGTATGTTTAAAATTCGCACAAATAAACCTACCCTTATGGTATAGTGAACTGTACGGTATATTTCTGTGGTACGAGACATTAGTATATAATATGTTTGAAGAGTTTTTTAAATATTTATTAATAATTTTAGAGGTGATGTCTGTACATATTTTTTTCCTTAAAGGAAAAATAAACATATCTAAGGAAAAAGGGGTAGAAGACTGAAATGAAAGCACTGGATGTATAGAATAGCCAGTGAAGAATGTCTGTATTTAACAAAGGTATTCTTTCACACAGAAGTGGTGGCTTTGCCTTAATTTACTCAATAGTGTATTCTTCATAGTCATTTAACAGCTTATTGGTAGATTACATTACAGACATTTAGCAGATGCTCTTATCCAGAGTGACGTACAACAAGACACTGACATACCCACAGCAGTGGGCAGCCCAGGGAGCAGTTGGGGGTTAGGTGCCTTGCTCAAGGGCACTTCAGCCACTCCTGCTGGTCCAGGGAATCGACCCAGCAACCTTTTGGTCCCAAAGCTGCTTCTCTAACCTTTTAGGCCATGGCTTCCCCGTAGATGAAGCTGAATAGTCAGGAACCTAATAAAAACATGGTTCTATTTCACCTCTTCTAACTGTTAGGGGCAGTAAATAATAAACATAGTCAAATTTATTGGTGTCTCATTCTTGGAGACCAATTTTCTGGAAATATCAATTTTATTTTAGCAATTATTAATAAATATTAATGTATATAAATATTGTTTATTAATAAATTATTAGTAAAATTATTGAAATTATTATAAATATATATAGAAATAAAATTAAATCGAGCAAATATTTCCTTTTAAAGAACAATTTTAATACTTTGACATTTGATTATCTGAGAATGTGGGTCAAATCTTGAGCTTGTCTGAGTGACTTAACTTGGGTGACTTGTAGCTTCATTTAACTCTGGATTTTCTATCTCATCACAGTGCAGCTTTATTTATTTATTTATTGGGTTTCATTGCTATGGTAAATTAAGGTGCATGGCAGGTCAGGTTCAGAATCACTCCTGTCAAAAATGTCAATTTATTTCTTGCTGTGCCAGATCTAGAGGCTTCAACATTATGAACACAAATGGTAAAAAAGTCAGTTAGCACAGGAGTGGTGTGTGTGTGTGTGTGT
>JAOTRR010000051.1:17245872-17256304 GCA_028570945.1 Gogo arcuatus
TTCAGTATTGTTCTACAATGTAGAAAATAGTCAAAATACAGAAAATCCTATGAATAAGTAGGTGTGTCCAAACTTTTGACTGGTACTGTACATTCATGTACTTGTGTTCTTTTAGACCATTCTTGTTGGACGAGAGACTGAACAGAGTCTTTTCTTTTCAGACCTCTACAGGTCAAGCCATCATACAGTATGCCAGTATTCAGAAATAATAATGCCATCAATCTTAACAAGCACCTCTGGACAACCAATTGCAAAACAATGATTAAACACCATACCTTTGGGGGTTTACTTTTTGTAAGATTTAGTTTGGTCTCATCTGACCACAACAGATTAATCCATTTCTAGTTACAGCAAAGCTTAAAGTTCAGGTCATACATTTTGTGGGTTGCCCTCAGGGCTTCATTTGTTCAATCCTTCTCAGAAGCTTGTTGTTATGGAGGTGATTGCTAACAGTTTTTTTTTTAAATAACATGAGAGCCACAACCAGACTGTGAATATTAAAATAATATACAGTACCAGTCAAAAGTTTGAACACACTCATTACTATGAATGAGTGTCCAAAATTTTGACTGGTACTGTATTGTTCAAGAATTGTATTTATTTATTTATTTTTATTTATTATTTTTAGAATTGTATTTATTTTTATTTATTTTTATTTTTATTTTTTAATTTCAGATACTCTTTTGGGGTGCCAAAAATGTTTACCATATTTTTTATCACGAACAAAAATTGCTATTTCAACATAGCTATTGCTATGTTTCCCCAGCAAACCAAGTTGAATGTACTGTATGAGTGTTTGATTTGTACAAAATAATTTTTTTCTATATGAAATTTATTGTTATATTGTTGGCCAATAGCTTTGATTTTGATGATGTAACGCTACAAAAATAGAACCCTTATCATTACAGTTCCACACCAGCATCGGCTCTAAGAAAGATGGAAAAAGCAAAATATTGTAAAGAATGATGGTGTTATCAATAGTTCATCAACACTAATAATGTCATTCAGATTATACTGTTCGCAATCAGTGTTCCTACAGACACAATTTATTACTTTAAAGGCTGAAAGTACAGTGACCAATAGCTTTTTTGACTAATGACAGCAATGAGGTTTCACAGAATGTTTATTTAAAACCTTGATATGTCACTTAATTGCCTTTGACCAAAGGGATTGACGTTATTGAAGAATACACAATGTTTGCAGGGTCCAGTGGGAAAAAATGAAGCCAGAAATGGGTAATGTAGAGCATCAAAAGAAGTGGGAAATCTCCCACATCCACCAGGCCTTAACCACTCATAATTAAGCAGACAGGGTTGAGGGGGGCTATATCTCCAGTGTTTGGTGTGCAGGAAGAGAAGAACATGCAAGTCAATAGCACATATCATGGGTGAAAAAAAGGAGCCTTTCCCTATGTGTGCATAGTTATTTTCTGCTGCTTTCTTCAGAATATGCATCTTCTCCACTTATAATAATTCCTAAACTCTGTGATGCTAGCTGAGGTCCTCTGCATGCTACTTTTCTCCACCTTTTCATGCCTCCATTTTATGGCCCAACTGTATGTTTACACCCTGTTTTCTGGAGATTATGCCACTCCTTTCCTAGGTAGTATAAAATGGTGTCCATTCAAACCTAAAGACATGCCCCATTCCAGTCAAATGTGTCATGAAAAAGGCAAGCTTTTTTGGTGGTGCATTGGGTAGTGCTGCCACCTAAGAGCTCCAGAGTCCCTGGTTGGATCCTGGGTTACGGTCTGTGTGGAGTTCATGTGTTCTCATGTTCACATGCGGTTCCTCTAGGTCCTCTGGTTTCCTCCTACCTCTGAAAAACTTTGGTGACTCTAAGTTGCCCATAGTTATGAAGATAGATATCCTGTGATAGACTGGCGTCCAGGATGTATTCCTAATTCGCATCCAGTGTTCCCAGGATATGCTCTAGATCCACTGCCCTGACCAGGATAAATAGGCTACTGAAGATGAATGAAGGAAGGAAGGAAGGAAGGTAGGAAGATTGTTCCAGTGCCAGCTACATTGGGTTCAGAAAGTATTCAGACCTCTTCAGTTTTTGCACATTTTATTGTGCTATACATTTAATACAATTCATAATGACAAAGCAAAAACATATTTTAGATTTAGGCCTTTATGGTATAGTGGTTTGATGGAAACCACTCCTGAGTAAAAAGCTTAGGACAGGCATTTACAGGACTCTGAGAACGTGAGAAAAAAGATTCTCTGGTCTGGTGAGAAAATATTTGAACTCTTTGGACTGAATTCTAAACACTACATCTGGTAAAACCAGGTACTGCTCATCACCTGGCTAATACCATCCCTATGGTGTTAGCAGCAGCATGCTATGGGGGCACTTCTCAGCAGCAGGGACAAAATGAGTGGTCAGAATTCAATGAAGGTTAAATGCAGCCAAATACAGAAAGGTCCTTGAAGAAAAGCTGCTCCAGAGTGCACACCACCTCAGACTGGGGTGAAGGTTCACCATTCACCATGACAATGACCCGAAGCACGGAGCCAAGACAACACGGAAGTGACTAGTCTCTGAATTTCCATGAGTGGCCTGGCCAAAGCTCAAACTTGAACCCAATAGAAAATCTGTGGAGCAGTTCACAGACACCCCACATCCAATTTGACTGAGCTTGAGAGGATCTGCCAGTAAGAATGGGAGAAACTGCCCAAATCCCAGTGTGCACAGCTTGTAGAGACTTTCACATGAAGACTGGAAGCTGTAACTGCTACTTTTACAGTACTGAATAAATGGTCTGAATACTTTATTTAAATTAGATTTCTGTATTTAATTATTAATTTTTTTAAAAAGAAGAAAATTTCTGAAAACCTTTCCCCTCTGTCATTATGGGTTATTTTGTGTATATTGATGATAAAGTACATTTAATCCATTATAGTGAGAAGCAGTATGAAAATATGTGGTGGATGGCGTCATGTGTATTCAAGAAGTTACTTATTACCAGAGTGGTAACTGTTGTGCAGTAGGGACAACTGAACTCTAGTGAGGGGGAATTGGGGGAAAACATGAACATTCCCATGTTCTGCATTTGACTTATTGGATGGAAGAACTGTGTATTAGGTCATGCTTTGCTCATCTCACATCTCTCACCAGCTATTTCTGCCTCTGTAAGGGGAATCAGAAAATTAAAGAGAATGATGACATAATTTTTATATGGGCTTTGTGCACTGCCTGGAATAGCAGTGACAGGGTGGCTTTGATTAAAGAAAGTGTGGGGATTTTGTCAGTTTGGGTTGGGTTTTCCTGGCTTCCCCATGGAGAGGTCTGGCTAAATCTTCCCCTAATGTGAGATGGGATATAAAACAGTGACACAAGAGTGGCTGGGGTTTTTTAAACTCTCTGCCAATAACTTATGAAGAACATAAAAAGAAAACATAGCTATAGCATAAGGTTGTTTTTCTTTGTGCATCAAGAAAAAAGAGGAATTGTTCTCAACTTGGTTTAAGTGTATGCCATATGCATATTTCTTCCCCCAACAAATGCATACCATCCATGCAGTTGTGAGTCAATTATGTTATGGTTCTGTTTGCAGGAGGAATGTTTCCTAAACCTGGAGGCACCCATCACCAGGGTTTGTGGATATGATACACCTTTCTCTCACATTTTTGAACCCTTCTATATCCCGGACAAATGGAAATGTTTTGATGCTGTCAAACGAATGATCAACTACTAGGTGAGGTGTAAATACAAATAAAGTTTGAAAACCTGTTTTTTTTTGTTTGTTTGTTTGTTTGTTTTTAAGTGTCAGTTGTTATACTGTGTTACCGGACATTTGCCTTACTGAAATGAATAAGACCACTGCTCACATCTTCCTCAGACTATTTTAATCCACTTTTATTGTCATTTTGAGAATCAGTCATAAAAGCCAAAATGGGGGAAGAGGTCATATAATCCACCCATCTCAGTTGATTAAGACTAAGTAGAAATTAAATGTATGAAGGATTTTCATTTCTTTGTTTGGATCTCTTTCTTGCTGTACTCCCTAGTATATTTTATTGTGTTCAGTGCTGGTTCTTGAGCCTCTGCCGTTAACTGCTTAAATGTTGTTGTTTTTGTTTTTTGCTTGCATCAACACATTTTTCCTCCTTTCCATCTACTCTTCTTCTCCAGAATTAGACATGTCAATATGAAACTCTTCCTATTATTCTTTCACTCTCTAGAATATGGAAACGATGAATTCGTCACAGATGTGGTTGCTACTCTTGTTGACTAAAAGACAACTCATGAGGATGGATGAACATCGACTATATCTCCAGAACTTCAGTGGTCAACCATGTAGAACAATATTCATGAACACTAAAATGCAAATAACTAGTGTGTGTGCTCTTGAATTACATTTTGTGGCTGAATGTTTCCCTTTTTTGCTGTTACATTGTGATTACCTATGTTTAATCTTTGTCACATTGAATTCTGGGTGTTTGGTTTCTGAGCAAATTAAAGACATTGCACATGCTGTTATACAGTGTTCTCTTGCTGTTTTTTCAGGACACACTAGTTAAGCTGAGTTCTTAGCTCTAATTCTTATCTCAAGGAAACTTTAAGGTGAGACTATAACATTACATAATAGACATGTTATAGTCTATAACATCTATAACATTACTGTTTATTAGATCAGCTTAACTGTTTAGATCAGGTGTTGCTAAAAGGCTGGAAGTGTAACTAAATTGTATCTGTTTTCTTAATTCGCTAACCTTCAGAATTGTCACATTGATAGCACTGAATCAGTTTTAAATCATGAGCTTTAAGAATGTCTGAATGAAACCTATTACAGTCCTGATGGTATAGGCACCCCATTGGTTGACAGTCATAATTTTCTGCCAGAATTACAGATGTTTTATCAAATGTTACAGATAAATAGGTCCACCCTGTAGATTTATTACTGACTGTCAGTCAATTCTGTCACCATTTCCCTTGCAAGTGTATTTCTATTTGGTCTTGCATGTTTTTGAAAGGAGCATGCTTGGACTCCATTTTTTTTCTCTCAGAATGACACTGTCTTATCTGTTGCAGTCAGGACCAGCATAATATATCTGAAGCCAAGAATCATATCATGTGCTGAGTATAAATTCATATGCATGGTATCTAAGCTTGTATGTGCAGGTTTAGATTGGCATGTGGTGCACAGTTGTTGCTTCTGGCCCACCCTCAGAGGAACATGCCATGTCTTATTGACATGAACACCTTACCCAGCCAGCATGCTGTTATCCAACCTCATGCAAGATTATATAGAAATTTTGAATCTCCACTTCTAGGGCTTTTATCATATATAGCATCGTCTTGTATCTCACCGTCTATAGTATCTTGTCTGTGGTCGACTAATTTATGATCCTGCACATCATGCAGCTGCTTTTGGTTTGTTTCAGTGGGAGGTTGTGGCTTTGGCATCAAACAAACAGACAAACCATCCAATAAAAGAACAGAAAAGGTTAAACTGCTGAGACAATGCCACTAATCACCAAGTATCTAGCAACCTCATCAAAGTACCAAAGAGGCGTCTGACCGCAAATTATGGACAGAATGCAAAGATAAAATAGTACCTGTCATTTTGGTTGGTGTGAAAGCAAGCTCTGACCACAGTGCAAGGCAAGTGCAAGGCCCTCCCTTGGACGAGGTAGTGGAGGTGTCCTATGTTTGAGATGGCATTACAGCACTATCAGTTTGTTCAGCATCTCAAAATGCCACGTTCAGCAACAGTTCCAAGCAAAACATTTCCTGATTAATTTTATTGTGGGAAATTATTTTGTACTTCATGTCAAAGTGCTTAATAGCTTTGCTGAATCAAATGTGGTAGAGATGAGCAAGTCTCGGGCAAGGCTTCTAGAGAATGTAAATGCATTTAATAAAAATATTGTTGTACTGTAAGTGAATGTATTGTTAAATGATGTTCTTATGTCTAATAACATTTTGGTAAACCTCACTCATTAAGCAATTTTATTGTTTATGATTCAGAAATATATACATGGCTGATATATGGCTGCAAATTTGTACATCACTGAAAACATCTTTCCTTTATTTTTGTTTCATACTCTTGTTTTTATACTCTTATTTTTGTTTTATACAAAGACAGCATATTCTCTTAGCTCTTGCCCATAAATGTCCTTGTTAGAGAAACTTTTGTAACAAATGCTCAGATTCACAGGTTGGTTCTCCCACCATTAGCCAAAACCAGCCTACAGAAAGTGCTCTTCTAGAGTTTATAGTATATTAGGAATAGGATGGATTCACAGGATCTGCTGGGGCTTCTGGCACATCTCAACATCTTTGTTTGGATCTTCCTCTCTGAAGTGTCTCAGTGCTCACCACGTCCTCTGGGTGGAGTCTCCTTTTAGAAATCCTCCACAATGAAACCCTACATCTCTGTGGCTGAGAGAGAATAATAATCAAAAACATTTCCATCTTTTGTCATATTTCCTGACTTGGTTTTGGGTCTTTTTTGTCCATGCAATCCTTGTTATTTGAAAACATCTGATACATATTCTTAAAGGAAGAGGAAGTGTGTCAATGGTCTTTGTTCACCATGCCATACCAGCAAGAACCTGCAGAACAGTTGTCTGGCAGTGGAAAAAATATATTTTGGACTACAAATCTAGTATTAATGCCAGAATTGTGTAAGGAATAATTCCTCAATTTATGACTTTGAGGAAGTATGGGAAAAAAACTGACTTCAGAGGTGTCTTAAATATACTCACTTTCAGTAAATGCTTTGTCCTGGTCACGGTGAAGCCTATGCTAGGAACACTAGCTATGAGGTGGGAATGCACCCTGGGTGAGACACCAATCCATCACAGGGCACCACGCACAATTACCAGCAATTTATCACAGCCAATCCGTCTACCAGCATGTTTTTGGGAGGTAACCAGAGAATCTAGAGGAAGCAGACACAAGGAGAACATGCACAGAAAGTAACCTGATTGGGTTTAGGATTGAACTAGGGACCCTGGAGTTGTGAAGTGGCAACTCTACCAACTGCACCACCTTCTCACCTGTCTTAAAATAGAGATTTCCATTTAAAAAAAAAGTGTATAGAACTGTATACTGTAATGATTTATAATCCCACTATTCATTGTCACCCAGAACAGGATGTGTTCCCTTTTGATTCTGGTTCCTCTCAAAGTTTCTTCCTTATGTCATCAGAGAGTTTTTCCTTGCCACTGTTGCCTCTGGCTTGCTCACTGGGGTTCCAAAACTACATCCAGATTTCTGTAAAGTTGCCTTGTGACAAAGTCTACTGTTAAAAGCACTGTACACAAAACTGAATCAAATTGAATTTCATAAGTAGTAACTGAATGTGTGTTGTTTCAGTGATGTACAAATTATTTTAGTGTGGTTATATTTATTCTCTCTCCTGAATGCTTAAATGCTGGTAATTTTCACAATGACTAAATGGGGGAACTAACTCTTGTTATTCTTAACGTCCATTAGAGAAACATTTACCTAAGAGTCAGTCACATGCTATTTAATTTCTCTTTCGCCTTTTATAAAATTTCTATGGTGCATGCAAATAAAGTTCCATATTAGGCTTATTCACGTAAGAATGGGGTAGCAGAAAGAAAAACAAAGTCCATTATTCTGAGTACCAGCAAGCTACGATATACTACAGATGCACTATTATTGAGCACATAGATTTCTGGTAGTCAAGTCCTGGTTTGGATTTCCTACTCAGAAGTAAATAATTGCTACTAATGTGCTGTTGCCTTAACACTAAGATTTGGAATATTTCACCAAAAGGATATGTGAACTGCTTTTTCTTTCCTCTTAACTGCTGCTTGCTGAATCATATATTTGTGTGAAACAGGCTCTGATGCTAACTAATGGTTGCTAAGAGGTTGTGTTAAAAAAAAAAAACACTTCTCAGTGCAGGTAATTTGGCATGACAGATGGACAGAGTGATTGTTTATGTAAAAAAAGTCATCCTGTTGGAGAGAGAGCAGCTCTGTCACACCTGACGTCAGTGGCGCTGATAATGTGTATGCAACAAAAATTCCCATCTCTAGTTTGAGAAGTCTTTCATGTAATGCTTCACGATTAAGCCTGATAGAAAACAAGACGTCATGCTTCTAGTTCCTGAGAGCAAAGTGCATGTATGCTGGCTATTGGCCATGTAAAGAAAAAAAAAACATGATAGGCCATGCAGGGTGGTGCAATGTTGTTAGCCTCTATTAGAATGGGAACATTAATATACAGTACTGCCCAAAAGGCTTAGGCCTGGGGTTCCCAAAATAGGGCTTACTGCTGTTTAAGCAATTTACTTAAGTCATAATTAACTCAAAGGTGCACATGCTAATTTAATCGTTTTCAGTCTCCTGCCAATCTGCACTAAGTGTAGAAATTCCAAAAAAAAAACAAACTAGGACAAATTTCCCCGTTCATCTACCTATGCTACACAAACGAGGGCTGTGTCTAAAGAGTGTTAGTGAGTACTAACACAAATCGGTTTTCCCATACACTTTTAAAAACATTTTGTGTAGCCTTCAAATCTAGGTCTGTTATGTATACCAATATTCTGGATTTACTAGATAACTAAATACTTTTGACTGTAAGGTCAGTGTTTTCAATTTGAGATGCAGCTCGTGACAATAATCACGATGACAGTGCAAAGTTTTAAAGAGAGACAGAACTCGTCAGTATGTTTAATATTGCTATGCATGAAATTGACAGAGAAAAAAAACTATAGTTTGAATTGGAAACCTGACAGACAGGGATGTTTTGGCTCTGATGTGCCAACTATAGTGGTTGTTGCTTTTAATCCTTTAGATGTACACAAAGTATTAGGCAAGGGAATAATGCCGCTGCTTCTGAAAGCATACACAAATTCATGGTCAAGTATAAATCGGACTCCTCTGCTTTGCCTTGGGTGGCATCATACCACCCCGATTTGGATAAAAACATTTTTACAACACTTTCCACTAGAATGGTATTCAGTGCAAAGAATATTTCTTTGCTTTTTAGCCATTTATGTTACACACAGGGTGGCATGGTGGTTCAGTGGTTAGCACTGTCACCTCACAGCAAGAAGGTTCTAGGTTCAAACATCATGGCTGACTGGGGTCTTTCTGTGTGAAGTTTGCATGTTCTCCTTGTGCCTATATGGATTTCCTCCCACAGTCCAAAGACATGCAGATTAGGTCAACTGGCTACTCTAAATTGCCTGTGAGTGTGAATAGTTGTTGGTCTCTGTGTTAGCCCTGTGATAGGTTGGCAACTCTGCCTCTTGCCTGGAGTCAGCTGGGATTGGCTCCAGTTTCCCCTGTGAGCCTAACAGATAAGTGGTATAGATAATGGATGCATGTTACACATAACATTATGTTACATATAACACTAACATAATAAAATACTCAAATGTTACAGTAGTCCTGAATTTTAAATCTGGACTTTTAAGAAATGAAATGTATAGTGGTCAAGGCTTGGGGCTACAGAAAATTCATGATGTTCATTTGGGAACCCCTGGCTTAGGCACATGGAATGAAAACCTGGGAAGCAAAGCTGCTTTTAAAATAATAAGTTTCTCTCTATATAAAATAGATGACTATAAATGGTAATAATCAGCAGGTCCGGAACAGGGTCCTATGAGGCCCCTAGGCATCTGTCTTCTGGAGTTTAGATTCAGAAATTCATAGTTGGATTGGGCGTGGCTTGGGACCCATTTTAAGCCAGAATTATGTATTCTATACATCAACTTCAAAAAGAAGCCATTTCATTACTTTTACTCCCTTTAATATTGCCTCTGTTTAATCTTGCCTTTTGTATTGGTTTTATGCTCTATCAAGTGAATATAATAAATGTCCACATTTATAATCAGATTACTTAAAGATTAGACACTTTTACATACAGTATGAACAAGATTAAATGATAAACACTAAATGCTGTGCTAGTGTGTAACAACAGGACAATGTGCATTTAGCACACTTGTTCATTTGGGCTAGCTAAAAAGCTCTCAATGAGGTTTTTTATTCCCATAGCCACAGCATCCCACGTTTTGAATTAACAGTAGTTTTGAACTAATACCACTAGTATTTAGCTATCTAGTAGCTTTGACTTAAGCATCATGGCTATGGCATGCTGTTTTAACATTTATTCAACCCACTGTAGCTAGCTATCACTTTACCCCTTTCAAATAGACGACCCACAAACAAATGCTACCTAACTAGTTGGACATCTGAGTTTTAGGGCGATAGCTAGTTAACTAGCTGTCTTTTTAATGCAGCTAATTTTGCTGCAAGGGCAACTAACTGGCAAAATGACAGCTAGCTAACTAATTTATGGTAACAAACTGAATCATATGAGCAGTTAGCTAGGGAAAATGGGCAGCTAGATAAAATCAAGGGATAGCTAGTTACGGTAAGTCAAAAAGTCAAGTCAAGTTTATTTATATAGCGCTTTTAACAACAGAATTGTCGCAAAG
>JAOTRR010000051.1:17372616-17384610 GCA_028570945.1 Gogo arcuatus
GCCTTTTTTTGTTTTAATTTTGATGATTATGGCTTGTAGCTCATGAAAATCAGAATCCAGTATCAGCAGTATCTTGCCTAGTGCTTCAAAATCACTAAATGTTCCCACCTGCATGAAGCAGCAAGGAGTTGACAATCTGATCATTTACTGACAACTGCAGAGTCAAGAAACAGAAGCTTCTGTCTGAGAGGTCAGCAGAAGTGCTGTCCATTTTTAACATGCATTCCATGTTTAACATTGTAAAAGCAAGAAACACATGACTTTAATCCAGATTAAAATACAATTAGAACAAAACTGAAGAATGAGAACATACTTTAATATATTGAACTTTTACTTTGTTTTTTAGTAGCATGTAGTCAAGTTTTCGCAGCATTTTTGTGAAAGCAGGCTTCTTGTATTGCAGGAAGGTGCCATAACCTTCACCAAATTGAGAGCTACACACGGTCAGGGTTTGTCTGTGTTAGCATTCTTAATTACACTGAACAAAAATATAAAAACACCTACGATTTATAACCATTTTATGTACTTATGGTTTAAACATTTTAACTAAATAAATAATGCATATGAAATCACCAATGTGCAATAAAATGCAGACACTTTCATCAACAAATATCTACCCGAATACCAGCTACATTCAGCGATAGACAGAGGGGGTCAGTGTTCAAAGTTACACTTTCAGTAGTGTGTGTAACCACGATTTACATTCTGTAGTGCGGTACATCTTCACATAGAGTGAATGAGATTACTGATTGAGGCATGTGGAATGTTGTTCCATTCCTCCACAAGAGTTGTACAGAGTTCATGAGTATTTCTAGGAGCATGCTGATGTACCCAATGGTCCAGAACATCCCACAGATGCTCAATAGGGGACATGTCTGGTGAATACGGAGGCCACTGAAGAACAGGGATGTTTAAAGTTTCTAGAAACTGTGTGCACACCCTAGCAAGATGAGAATTGCCCTCTCCCCGTCAACTTGTGACATCTGTGGCATCGTGATGTGTGACAAATCTGGAGGATTTGGGGTGACCTTTTATTATCCCCAACATTAAGATGTGTCTGTGTACTGATGATACTGCTCAGGCATTGTTTGAACTGGCCACACCTGTCTGTTGGGTGGATTATTTGTATGGGACTTGACTTGTTACTGAGCAGATGCAAACAAATTATTTTGTTCATTTCAAACCCACAAACAATGCACGTCCATGTAAAAATATCAATAAAACAACATTTCAATTTAAAAAATGTATATTTCTCCCTTTTTAAGGTGTTGCATTTATAGATTTGTTTATATAGTGTATATTTTCCTCTATGGGCACATACCCGAGACATCATTTGTTGTGGTGATGTGGACCTTAACACAAATGTAGATGAGAAGGCCACATTAGTCACTGTAGACAGTTGTGCAAACTTGCAGATTGCTTAGGTGACTCCTGAAGCTGGAGGTACTGCTGTGTTTGGCCTTTTGAAACAGGTTCTTCATATTACCTCGTCACATTCTATAGGTTAATCCATGTTTGCTCCCTTACTGATCACTGATGTGCAGCTTGTCAAGGAGACCCATGATGACAGTGCAAGTGTGTTATGAAGCTGCCTTTTCTACCCACTATGCTTGAAATCTCTGTGAATGAGGTTTTTTTTAAATTCAGAAATAAAATGACAGTGTCTAAGGTTTAAACATGGTTTAATTGGTTTAATGACATTATGCTTAAAAAGAAAACAATGGTTAATGCATAAATTTTTCTACTCCTACACACTCATGGAGCTTTTATCCCTACACCCAGGACATCAAAAGCGATGAAACAATAAAAAGGCAATTAAAAAAAAAAAACGTCACATGGATGGTTATGGATATTTTATCTTGTAAGAGATGACTATGGTATTCCAGTTATCGCTCTCTTCAGAAACATAAACTGTATTTTCTTTTCCTGCTAACAGATGAGTGATTTTTTTGTACTTGTAGAAGTGCCACTTATACAAAAAAAAAAAAGACAAAACAAAAGAAAAACCAGCATATTATGCTTTCAATCTGCAGGAAAAAAAAAATCTACCCAGGAAACCACCATGATTTCAACATTTGCAGTACATTTAACCCCAAAATAATTCACCTTCTACAATAATCTCATGTACTGACAAAAGAAATGTCATTATGCAAGTGTTTAAAAAGAAAAGTGTTCACACTTGCCAGAGGATTCGCATATAATGTTCTTTAATTGCAGCAAATGCTAACCAGGCCAAGAAGGCTTACTGCATAGCATAGTCTAACTGCTTGTCAGATTGCTCTTAAGAGAGCACCTATTTTATTATTAATAGAACTATTGGCACCCCTGATAAAAGATGAGCATAATTTTCTCCATATTAGAGAAACAATTGAATTTAATTGCTCTAAGCAAGCTAACGGGTCTCAAGTACATTTTGCCCATGTGCAATAAGGAGAATGGTTCAAAATGATGACTACATTGTGCTGGTTACAAATTTGGGTCACCAAGTCTCTAAAAATGCCATGTCCATAACAACAAACTGTTTGGGTGGCTTGCCAGAATAAAGACACTGCTCTCATCAAGTGTCAAATGCCTGGAGTTTCTTGAACAATTGCAATTGAATGCTGAGTCAAACCAGGTTGCATGGTCAGATGTGATAATAATCTGGAGCAAAAAACAATAAAAATGGGTTGGCTATGAAAGAGTCAAGGCCATACCAAAAAGAAGCCAATCCTCACTGTGAAGTCCCGTAGTAGATACATGATGGTGCGGGGCTCCTTAATTGTGGTACGCTTGTTAGGACATAGGACATCATGGACTCCAAAACACACAAAAACCTTTCAGGTCAAAATCACACAGTGCATATATTCTAAGCCACACAAAAACTGACCACTGAATCAAGTTTTTATAATGACCAATGTCAGCCCTTGTCCTAAACCCCATTAAAAGCCAATGGCAATAGCTGAATAAGACAGTACACCGAGTACTTGAACATCTGGAAGTAGTTTGTATGGAGGAATGCTTTTAAATTCTTTTAAATGTGTTCTTCCACCTCATCCAGCATAATAAAAAAAGCATTAGTGCTATTATCTTGGCAAAGGGTGGGTGACAATCTACTAAATGCTGTAGTGTAGTGTAGGAATTTTACCCCTTTTAATTTTCCTCACTAAAAGGTTATATTTCTCTCAACAAATTGTTTCCCCAGGAAATATTAAATAATAAGAAAGTACATAGCACAGCATAGCATTTCACAGCACCTCAGCCAAGATTCAACCCAGCAGTTTTTCTTTTAGTACACAGTGGCCTTATTTAAATAGGCCAACACATGTTGATGTTGTATTTTGCATATAAAGAGTGTCAAATTTGCATGCTAATTTGACTTTGATTCAAATCAGTATGCACAATTTGACTCAGATTACCAGAAGTTCATACAAATCACAAACCAAGAGTTGCGAACACAAATAGGCTGTTTAGTTCTAGCAAATGTCTGTAACCTACTTTCAACTGGGCTTTTCCCAAGTTATCAATTCAATTTATTCGACTGATGTAATTTAAAACAACCCAGAAAAAAACCCTTGCTAACTAACTCTGTTCTTAGGTCTATTAGCATTCAGGTGGGTTTTATTCAGTAATGCAAAACAAAACACACAAAATAGTATAGTTTGTATTTGCTGTTAAACACAACATGATGAAAGTCAAACAATTACCATTCATGCATTCATCTTCAGCACCCACTCTCACTTTCCATGGATTTGGAGCCACTGTGCTTGTAATTTTATGCCATAGTATCATTTGGTTGTCAGGCATTATGATGCTACACTTGGTACTGGCAACCAAAATGGTAATTGTGACAAGGAGTGTGGTTTCATTTTCCTGAAGCATGTATGATATGAGGGAAATATTCATGTAGTGAGATGCAACTCAGTCGATTGTTTGGCTGTGTTTGTGAAACCTCTTGGACAGTATCAAACAATACAGACTAGATATTCTATATAATATATTGACTTATTCTTACAGTGAAGTAATGTATAACAATGTTTGTTTTTAATATTCAAAATTTATTAAATACAAAACATAATGGTCCCATGATGCATATTAAACGGAGTCTACCCATTCTGACCCACTTCTAACTCATAAATTCATCTTCTCAAATACGCCACCTAGAGAGAAAGGGGAAAAAACCCATGGCTCAGAATACTGCGCAGTGTTTCATAAACAGTACAAAATATTGTATAGTGGAAATACTGTATCTTCATTCTATGCAACAACGTCCTGCTGATATGTGTGTGTTTTGAAATAGATCTTGCAAAATTAGCATCTGCGATTTTCTTCCACATCAAACACTTAAACTAGTTTAATGCACTTCTAAACATAAGGAATGGGCCAGAAACATTGCATCTGCCATGATGCAAGTGTTTACCAAACAGGGTCTGCTTCCTGTGATGGATGAGGGGTTAAGTTGAGCTCAAGGTGCAGTCCCTGGAGAGCATTACTCAAGGTCCATCATTCTTTACAAAGATGATAATCGATGCACATAATACATTACATCCATTATAAACACTCAGAGAGAGAACTGAGGGATAAAACATTGTATAAAAGACTTGGAATACTACAGTAAGTACTTCTAAATATGTATAGAGGCTTGGCACACGTTTTATATAGTTGTGAAATTTCAACAGTGAATAAAAAGTTAATATTAAGAAATGAATGAGTAAACATTTCCAAATACTAGGACTCTGTGGCCAACAATAACCTTTATATCCCAGAAGGCTCTTGTTTATGTGCAGAATATCCTGTGCCAAGCTAGGTAAGGTACAAGTCTTAGATCAGTAAAGGCTGTCATCCTGCATGCCCTTTTGATGGTTATGTGCTGGCATTTGATTATCTGAACCCTTCAAACTTGGCAAGGTGACTGAAGACTAATATTTCTCTTGATGAAAGAAGCTTGAATGGCTAATGCACCACAGGAGGGAAAGTCACTCAGTAGGAAGAATGGAGGAATGCTTGCTGAAGCTGAGAACAATTCATTTCAGACCAGCAGCAACATTACTGACATTACAAAGGTCTGAGCAGTGTCTAAATTAGCCCACATGGTCAATAATAATGAGATAACATTCTACTGAACTCATCATCCATGCTGTAGCCAGCTACAACATTAGCACCATCCAGTAGAGCATTTATCTTGCAGCATATCATCAGCTCCCCTTCCTTTCAGCTTCACGTTTTCCACTCACTGTTTTTGCAAAGTGCTGATAAATGGGAAGTGCCATTCTTTATTCACAATGGCAGAAATGCTATTCACTGCTATAAATACTTTTCAGCCCATTAGCCAAGGACATCTTGGGCAGAAGAATGCAGTGTTGATGATACAGAGTGAAAAATGTGTTCTTGGTGAAGAAGAACTTGAGCTGTCTTTGAAATACATATTGATATTTTGTCTTATATTAAAACATGCACACACACACTTGGCTAGCTTAAGCAGAGTGAGAGCTTTACGTCACTCATGTTCACAGTGGGCTGTGAAGATAAGTCTCCAGACAGAGCACTCGGCTCCATCTCCTGCAACTCAATCTCAACTCCATCATCTGATTACCGTGGCCCTCGACCCAATGGCATCAGCACCAGAACACTCTGTTAAAGTGTGTAAACTCACAACTGCTCAAGTACTCTCTACTTTTTCCACTCTGGCATCTCTTGCTTGCTTTCACTCTGGCCATCTGAAACTTTCTGCTCTTCTCTCACTGGACTGCATCTAACAGTTATCAACACAACAGTCTTATTTATGCAACCTGTTTGTGGAATAACAGAACCCATATATGCAAATAAAATCGTCGCTTGTTGTTTCAGCTCCTGCTTGTAAATTGTACTGGCCACTAGCACTGACAGCTTCACAGTAGGCAGTTCTAAAATTACTGCATTACGTGACAAAGAGGATGCGCTTTTTTGCACCAGAGGTAATAGGAAGTAACTGCAGTGTACTTCATAATAATAGCAGAAGAAGCAAAATTAAACGTTAATTAATTAAAAGGTTTCACGTCCTGCAGCACTGGAAGATATTTACTTGCACACCTGATGGGGCACTTTTGTCAGAGACATCCTGTTTCTGTGGAAACTTATACTGAAATGGGACATGGCATAACTAACACAAGGTTTTTGGACTAATTACGATCCTCTCTAACAGAGGATGCAGCAGATACACTGGTGAACCTTTGTTAGGTTTTCTGTGCAGCTCTCTAACTATGGAGTCAGGTAATATTTTTCGTCCCTATTCAAAGCTCTCAGCTCTCTCTGGAGGGAACGGGCATGTTTCTGCATGTTTTCTAAGATGTCGATTGGCAGATACTGTGCTCGCTAGTGAACAATAAACGCACTGCACATTAACAACAATAAACAAGATAAAATCCATGAGACATTTAAAATATAATAGAATTGTAGATCTACACATCATGCTGCAAGTATGACATAATAGCAATAGTAACTTATGGCAAAAAAAGTTATCTAGAGTTGGACAGGTGAATTACACTCCCTGTATAGCACTACCTGTATGTACACAGCAAAGTTATTCACATGACATTCCTCAGAGTACATTTGCGCATCCGAGTGTGCAAAGCATTAGCCACTAGGGGGCAGGTCATAGCTGAAGCATTTTTTTTTTACATGGCAGTTTTCCATGTTGATCTGATTAATTCAGGCCAACTATTCTGGGATGCATATTTGTCACTGTGGGACAACAAGCTTTCTGCTATTTGCCATGGTGTAATAAGCTGGGTCACAAATTGAATACTATGATTTTACACTTAAAGTGCTACTCTAATAGATCCATAAGGTTAGTAGGCAGAACATATTTTTGGGTGGGTGATACATGATTGATTTGAACAAACCCAAACACTGGCTGTTTTCATGGGGAACTCATCTTAAAGTTGCACGCGACTTAAGCAATATGCTTACAAATACTCTGGAATGATTCATACACAAGTATGTGACACGAGATACAGGTCTAGTTTGTTCAATCGAGTGTTGACGTTGCATCACTGTTATATTTGACATGTAGTGTTTGTTTCTAAGAATAGGCAGAATATTACGTGCAATGCTGGCTGAAAGTGTGCTAGTAATGTTCGGAGGGAATACAAGGCCCAGAAGGGTAATTCTGACCTGGTAGGAGTTCATTGAACACAGTGAGGAGGGCAGTGTTTTGGTAGAGGATCTCAGGAGCTGCAGCACCTCCTCACATGTGCCCCGGGGGAGGATCAGAGGGTGAACACTGATATCCTTCTCCCATGCATCAACAGCTCTAGAGAGACAGATACAGAGTGAGAGAGGGAAAAAAAAAAGAAGAGCACAAGCGACTGAGACATAAATTACATTAATCAGACAGTTTGAAATATGACAATTTTAATTATGTCACAGCAATCTGTCAGGGGGGAGTGCTGAACGGAGAATGAGAACGTGGCAGAGGGAGAGCATAGCAGAGTGACTGATGTCCTGTCACATTATGGCAATGATCTATCCAGGACATTTCAGTGACATTTAGCCATCTGTGCTACAGTTCTGCAGGAAACCCGAAACTGTGCTCTTAAAGTAAAACTCGGCAGTGAGGCTCACAGAAAACCATAATGCCAGCAAAAAATTTCAGCAAACACTTTTGTCATTCTGACAGCATGGACCTACACTTAAGAGTAATATGGTACAGCTTGGAAGATGCACTCTGTGGCTGTCTGCTTCTCTCATCATTTCTGTAGTGACAACTGCTTCAAACTGACAGCTTTTCACACCCATGCATAATTAAACTTGATCAAATTCACTCACAGGACATGAACGTCAGAACATTGTGTTACAGTGAGACATGTAATAATATTGTGCAGTGCACATCCTGGGAGGTTGAACTAATATTTCTGCGTAGAAGTTGTAATACCGCAAGCATAGAAGTCTGAATCCGGTTCCATGTACTATATGCATTAATGGATGAAATATGTTATAGTATGTTATGACAGTTCTGGGTAATATTGCATTCCAGGGTTAATTTGCAATACAACAGGAATCTAATTTAAAATGAAAACTGGGAAAAAAATAAGTAATCATGCACTGCTATTAAAAACAGGAACACCTACAAGAAAAAAAAAAAAACATCCCCAAGTATTCATTTCATTAGATCAGATGTCAGAAATTATAATCAAGGAGCTGGGCGAGAAGAGCACAAGATGTGAATTTATGACTTACTCATCCTGTTGACCGTGAGTGCAGGGGAGGTAAAGGACTTTGATTGCCCTAACTGCCTGGCGTGACTGATGCTTATTGGGATGACGGTCACTGGCGGAGATGAGGATGTCACTGCTGATGGCTTTCTCAGAGAATGAAGCGATTAGAGTGTCCATGTTCAAGAGCCAAAGCTGGTGATATCAAAAGAGCAACATTAACCACAGGAATATTCTAAAGGATATTTGTTATGGAATGTAAGTGTACCTGAGAATCAGTGTAAGATTAAAAAGAAAAAAGAAAAGAAAAAAAAAAAAAAAAAAAAGAACTTTAATTCAATTCAATTTTATTTGTATAGCACTTTTAACAATTGACACTGTCACAAAGCAGCTTTACAGAAATGTATAAATTCCAGATAAAAATGTTACAGGTATGAATTTACAAATGTATCCCTTTTAACTTCCACTGTTAAGAAAGGCATGAGATTTAGACTGGCCTTACCATGATCACAGCTTTACCATCTGGTGTCTGGATGGAAAAGCGAAATATGCTCTGAGCAGATGACAGCTCAACAAGTCTGGAACCAAGAGCTCTCTCTAGGAACTGCTGCCTGGATAAGAAAATGATCAGAATTAAAAATGTAAAAACAATTAGATAAATCTGAACTACAGTCCTGAAGGACTCAGATACCCACACAGTTGGTAATTCGCCTTCCTGAACATATCAACTAAGCCTGGGAAGTAACTAATGAGTTTAATCAGGGAAGTCTGAAACTGTGCTGGACTTCAGGACTGAAATGAGTGACCCCTGGTTTAAACACATTTACACAATGCAGTAAGTATTTACGTGTGCTGTACATAAAATTTGACAGTACTTGCCTATTTTGTGGCAGGGTATACTCTCCATCTTCACTTTGCCTTACCACCACTTCAGTTATATAGAATTTTAAAACCTCTGCAACAGAAGCATATTTATTTTGCATAAAATATGCAGACACTGGCTTGAATATAATTCAATTTGAAGCTGTGACTTCAATCTGTGTATTATTGCCATTGTATGAAAGAAAGAAAAAAAAGAAAAAGAAAAAAAGAAGTTGTTAGTTTCGTGAAGGAGAATGCAATGTAATGAGAAGGAGACCACAGCTCCACAGATCCAACCATGGTAAAGTGAAAATATGGAACAGCAATATATTTCTCTCAAACAGGCCATTTTTGGCTTCAAAGATATTTTGGCTGCTTGCAAAGTTTCACTTCTCAGTGCCACATTCAAGACCTACTACATACTGTGAAGTAATAACTTTTCTTAATAGCTTTCTTGAAGAATTCTGCTCCTTCAGTGTTCACTTGCTGAGAACTGTTTAGGCATCATTTATTTCTTTTGTTCAATTTTATTGGGATTTTATTGGATTTTAACATTTAATGAACAAACTCATAGTGGTAGTGGTAGCTAGAGCGAGATGACAAATTAAAGGAACACTATAGACCCCAGGCCAGAGGTCACAATTTCCCACATTCTGATGTTTGATGTGAACATTAACTAAAGCTCTTGAACTGTGTCTTCATGCCATTATGCACTGCATTGCTGCCAGATGATTCCCTAATTGGACATGCATGAATGTACAGGTGTTCCTAATAAAGTGGACAGTGTACACATCTAGAGCAACTTTCTCTATGAACTTAAACGGATACCCAGGGACTACTGCGAAAAAATCGAGGACTACTTCTAAAAGCCCTATATACATAGAACCTGTCATTTTTTACATCTTTACTTGGGTAAAAAAGGTGTAATGAGACATACCGAAAAGTGCCTGCCTTATTACAGCAGCCTTATTATGCTAGTTTCTGTGTGTTTTATGAATCCTACCTGTCGTGACTGCCTCTCCCAGCACTGCACAGCAATTTTTACAGACGACCACATTCCTGTGGCCAAGTGCCTGCTGTGAGACATAGACACAAACCAAAACAGATAGATGATCTGAAAGCACAACCAGGTTTAAGCCACATATAACTGAAATCAATAACCAGAGAGGAACCATTTACTGAAGTGAAAGATGAATCAGATGTTTGAACACCAAAGGGCTCTTCCATTTACTCGCAGCAGATACAGAGCCACAGCAACCCACAGAATGAGGAAAGGAAAGAAACAAGGAAAGAAAAATCAATAGCCCTGAAGACATTAGGCTTCTCAAGCTGGTGGAGACTATAAAGAACGGATGTCTTGCCACTTCCTTGAGAACCCTTCGTAAAGAAGAAAGAACATCTTTCTTCACTCCCCCTGTCAGCCCAGAGGCAGTATAGATGGAGCAGAGTTCTTTTAAACATGAATGAGAACTTCTGATGCCCCAAGAAAAGAGCTCAAATACTACCTATGAAACACTGAGTACAGGAGAAGAGTTAGCGTGATTTAATAGTGGTTAGATTTTGGTGAGCTTTTCAATGCGACGCACCTTTCCAGAATGCAGATCTGAACCAGTGTTCACATCGGGCAAGTCCAGTCCATTTGTAAGGCTTTGGTCACAACTGCTGTCTCGGGTCAAGAGGAAGTAGGTGTCACCAAGTAAACAGTCATCTTGTTGAGGGAGAAGCTTCTTATTGGCAAAAGGATCAGGGTGGCAACACCAGTCATCTACCAGTGTATTCCAGTTCCCATTGGGTAATGGAAGTACTCTCCTGAAAACCCTAAAGCAGCAAATAATGTTATATATTCACTTCCTTACTGACATTCATAACACCTTCCCACAGGACAGTGCTATACGGCTTGGCCTGTGTCTATGATACTGCATTTTCTCACCATTTCCACCATCAGTGCAAGCTGAGCTGGGACATATGGGTGAAGCTAAAAATAGTCTAGACCACTGACTGGTCAAATTTAAACATCACAGCACTTTCCAAATTAATGTCTCCTGCTAGAATCACTTTTCTAGTATACTAGTATAATGGTTGCCTGCCAAAAATTTGTTCTTTTATCTGCCAGATTTAAGAGCTAACCTCACAAGTTTATCATTCACACTGGTGATTCAGATTCTTTTTTTTTTTTTTTTTTAGTTTTCTTGTCAGTATTTAATTTCATTTTAGGTAACTTCTTTTGCTCCTTCCTAGAGCACGAGACATAGAACTAAATGTCTATATTTTCATTTAAGATTAATATATTGATATATTTGACTGTTTGGGTGTACAACCTGCCATGAAAACAAACTCACTGAGTCTCAAGCTCTATAGTTCACCCTGCGAGAGAGTTCATTTTAATGTCAAATGTGATATGCATGCAAGAGAGCAAAACTGGCTGTATACTCTAGATGGGAGAGATGGCATTACATTCTCCCCTGTCAATCACAGAAAATAGTCCATCGTGAGTGTCCGTGAGCTCATGTATACGGAAAAAGGCAGACATCGCTTTCCTCTGAGTGTTTTCAGCTTCCCTGTGATACAGCATGAGCAGTGGAGAAAAGCACGTTAGCCAGCACCGTCCCTTATTGGTAGTGCTGTTTGATGGGGAAAGCTGTTTTTTGGTCTGTCTGTCTTCTTCTACATACATGAGCTCACAGACCCCCACAATTGGCAAGTGTCACTGTGATTGACAGGGGAGAGAAAGTAATGTCATCCCTCACCCACCCAGAGCACATGGCCAATTTCGCCCCATTGACTCTTGGCCACGGAGGGCAATGGCATCATCAGGAATTGAAATTTGTCTCTCATTGAATCATATGCGTGTTGCTCATATGGTGGATTTAATGAGCAATGCAGATCAAAAACTAGAAGGGCACTCGATAGAGTGCATACCTCCGCCAAGCCACATATTCAGATTTGCATCAAAATCTAATCA
>JAOTRR010000051.1:17410163-17422271 GCA_028570945.1 Gogo arcuatus
TGAGAACTGCCTTTGTGAATGAATATTCATGAGAAAAGTGCTACCTGATTGGCCGCTGGAAGAGGGGGGGTGGGGTGAGCAGTGGCTCATTATCATTTTAAGGAACAGGCACACAAATCGGCCATTTTGAACAGGGCTGTTTGGACAGGGTGAGGAGGGTGCTGTGGTGCTTCATCCTTACGGTTTTTTGACCAAAGCATGTGACAGATATTTCATTGAGACCTCAAGGAAAAGGGGTATAACATGTCACCTTTAAAAACAATACAAACAAACATAACCAGGGTAGTTCTTTTTCACACATGAGTTGTGAATAGGGACCCTTTGACAATAACATACAATAATATATAATGCTTTAACTACTGCACATCATAGTTCCAGTCAGAGATGTGAGGGGCAGTACCTGTTGTAGTGCTGCCTCCAGTCTGGTCTGTCTGGACACTGAGAGTTTACACACAGCCTCCCAGCGGACCTCTAGTTCCTCCATTTGCTCCTGCAGCCAGTGGGCATCGGCAGTGCTTCCACGAGTCAGATCTCTCACTGAACGCTTCAGGGTGCGAATACAGCCAGCACGCTTCCCCAGTTCTTTCTGGAACACCTAAGATACAGATTCAAGCCAAAATTTAAAAAAAAAAAATTACAACAGGCTTAGTCATTCTATATTGCACCAAGGTGTTCAAGACTCCTCTGTGCAAGAAAGAATTTATTATTATAAAATAACATGTCTTGAGAAAGTACCTTGTGCTTGTCAATTAAATTATTAACCAAATCCTTCTCGCCACCAACAGGCACATCTTCAGCAACCTGTGGCTCTGCCCTGTACAGCCAGTCATTTAGTGCCTGGAGGGCATCACTGAATCTTCCAGAAAACAGTAGTGCCTCTTCCAATTTATGTTGCCTAAAGAAATTAAGACATCATTTATAACAAAATATTACAACTATGGCTTCAATTATATTAAGGAACATGGATTTATTATGCATGTATAGAGCTACTTTGATTGGTAATGAAATTTACCTCTCCACAGACTTTCCACTGATGGTATCCCATGAGTCTCTGAGTTCAGACACCATGTTCTCAAGATGCTGGGTGTCTAAAGGATTCTGGGTTTTTTCTAAGAGGGTGCGACCACTCTTCAAGCAGGCCTCATACATTGGCCTCTTCGAGCGAAAGAGTTTATGGAAATCCTGTGAACACACAATACATTATTTGACTGAAATTTTCCATGTCTAGCAGGTTTGATCTATAAATCTGTAAAATATTTAATACATTTCCACATGGAACCTTTGTTAGTGTTGTTGTAATACAATACTACTTGCATATTTCCCTTGATAGACTACTGTATTCCAGTAGTTCATAAGCACAGTTTTGTTAGCATTAGTGTTACATTTTAATCTATGCAATATTGTTTCTCAGATATTGTTACCTTCTGCTCAGTGAGCTGCTGTTTGACCTCCTCATGTGACACTCCGATCTCCTTATGTGTGTCCAGAGTCTGTTCCACTTCAGTCATCCAGTCTATCAGCAGCTGCCAGGACTCACTGAACTGCATAGGAGGACCAAAAAAAAAAAAAAGAAGGTATTATAAAACAAATTTATAATCAGTCCTGTGTTATAAAGAAAAGGTAGCACTGCACAGTATTGGCTAGAATGGAAATCGTATGCTTGATATTGATTTTTTATCACAATTAATCAGACAATTTAGAAACAAATAATAAACAATTTTTTTTACCATTGAATCTATGCCTATTAATTCAGCTATATCTAATCTGTCCCAACTAGTCCAGTCAATAGTCACATTAACTGATAATCCTTTATATGCTAAATAATAAAAAAATCAATGAATAAATGAATGCCATCGCTGTATACAACCAAATAGGCTATTAAAAATTGGAGAGTTCATGATTTACTGCATCAGAGTGAAAATACACCAACATGTATCTAAGTTCAATAAATTTTCAGAAATAAAACATGATGGGAGTGCTGTTATAGGAAAATAATCAACAATGGGTTGGTGTGATATGGCTGGCACAACACAAAGTTACTGTTACCATGCCAAAGTTGGTTATTTTCATCATGTTTTAGTCCTCTTATACAACAGCAATTTGCCAGCAATTGCATTTTTTATTAATTAAAAAGCATGTCATACTTTTAATCTGCTTATATTTATATTTAATACTGTGAAACAACTTCACTTCCTGGTATCACTTGTTATAGCAGCTATAAACAATCCACCCTTCATCAGCCTCTCTTTTCTCTCTCTTGAATAAGACAAAAACCTGAAGCTTGTAAAGTTACAGAGAAACCAGACAGCACAAAGTCTTCTGTGACAAATACTTTTCCATGACAAAAAAACTTACTGACTGTTACACCTGAGACATCTTTCCTTGTTAAAGTCTCCTCAAAAAGCTTCATTATATCAATGAATAATTATTTTTCTTTGTTTAATAACAGAATTGTTAATGAATCTGTTTATTATTAGTCTTAGATTATATGGAGCATACACCATACAAGTCTTTGTGAGCTATCACTATAGAAATGATAATGTATTAGAAAAAGTACATTAATATTATTTATTTAATATTTAACTGCTGTTAAAGAATATTAATCAGCACCTTCTGACCAATCAGAAATGAGAATTTAACAGTGCTGTGGTATAAATTTAGTTAAATTATAATCACAATGAAATCACAATCAGAGGTTCTTCTTGCCTTTTGTATTACTGCATGCATCATTTATTCTAGTCCATGTGAGGAGCTAACTCACCTGTTTAACTTGTTTCTTAACATCATCCAGAGTCTTCCCCCTCTCTGTGGTGTGCTGGTGGAGCTTCCTGTAGCGGTCTTGCACCGTTATCAGTAGATTCTGTACAACATCACAGTCCTCTTTCCTGCTAAGCTCCAACAGCTGTGAGGCTGCATTCTCCACGCAAGCCTTTTTCTCGCCGTATGACTGGACCTCACTCACCAGCATCTATTATGAGAAAAAATATATAAAGTATAACAAAAAATGAGTACATCTACAAAGATCAAAAACAGTATATTACAAGCACAAAATAAATGAACACATGCACATATTTTTGTAGTAACAAAAACAACAACAAAAAAAACAAAACAAAACAAAAAAAACCTTATGTTCCTGAAGCTGAGTGCTGATGGTGTCGAGGATGAAGCTGGGAGTAGGCAAGGCACTAATGACCTCTTCACACTTTGCCATTTTGGTTAGCAGATCTTGGACCTTGCTGTTAAACTCCTTCGCTAGACTAAGTCCTTCTGTTAACTTAGCCTGGGGACAAAGAGCAAAAAATTAAAGACTAATAAATTACAATCTCCGAAAAAGAAAAAGGAAGTTAGAACAGAAGAAGTCTCAGACATTTTTAAGTGATCAAAGAATAATATGCTGAACTGATTTTGTTCGATCACCTTGCGGTCTTGCATTTTTGTATAAACAGTATTCCACTTCTGCTCCAGGATGCTTAAGCTGTGCTCAGTGCTGGAGCCATGGGCCACGTTGCTTCCCTCCAGCATCCTGTGGACAGCATTACGGATATTTGTGTAGGCATGCATCTTAGAATCCATCTCATTACACAGCTCCTGCAGACACAGACACAGACAAGAGCAACTTTACAAGTCAATTTTACAAAAAGGACATTTTTAATCATTCAGAATAATAAATGTAACATGAACATAAATTTGCATGAACATTCACAACAGATTCGAATGCAGTAGCATGCACAGTCTGCAAATCTGAATCACTATTGTTGCCTGCAGCATTACCAGATGAGCACTGAGTCTCTCACTGGCAGAGTCTGGCATTCCCCATACAGTTTTAGTAGAGGACAGCTTCAAGTCTGTGTACTCCAGCCACTGCAGAAGATCCTGGATTTCCATTGTTACATCTTGAACCTGTGTATGAAAAGCATCAATTCATTTAATATACAGTCATTTAATAATTTCAACATAATGTCAGTGTATGTTCTTTATGTAAGCTGCATTACTTTCAATTCAGTGAGGTCAGAAAAAAAAAAGATATAAATTTTTGTACATTTACAAATGAATTTTCTGTACATTCTACATTCCTGTAATATTAAATTAGATTAGAATTTGATGAAGTGCAAAAATCAATTGAATCAACCCCAGCCTACGTGAATTGTGTGTGGCAATTTTTTTGGTGCTCTACCTACTTGACTGAGGTAATTCTCCAGCTCCAGTTGCCTGCGCTCTGTCTCAGAGCGCACAAACTCCCAGCACTCGTTCAGTTGCTCCAGGCGATGCTGCAGACCCTGAGGGCTCTCTCCTCCTGTGCCCTCCAGCAGGACCCTGCCTGCCTGGTTCAGAGACTCCACAGTGTGTACATGTGACACCACATCATTGCGCAGCACCTTCACATACAAAAAGTCAGGATATATTTACCTAGTCTCCTGTCTAGTACAATATACCCTAACCAGCCATAACATCAAAACCACTGACAAGTAAACAGTTGGTTCTCAAAGTTGTTGTGTTGGAAGAAAGAAAAATGAGCAAGCATAAGGATCTGAGTGACTTTGACAAGGGCTAAATTGTGATGGTTAGATGGCTGTGTCATTGAGTTACTGGAGTATTAAACCTATTCAATTCAACTGGCTAGTCAAACAGGTTAGGAAGTATAAGAACCTAACAATAAATAAAATAACTGTGATGAATGTAGGTTGTGACTTCCACTGCTGTAACAACATTAAAAATAATTTTCAGACCCACTTCCTATGCTTCACAGACCCCTGGGGGTCCCAGACCCCACTTTGATGCCCAGACCCAGACCCCACTGCGATAAAGAATACAATATACAGTGCATATACCTTGTGCTTGGCCAGCTCTATCTCACAGGTCTGTAGGTCAATGCTGATGGGCCGAGATGCCTGAAGCAGTTCAGCAGTATGGGAGATCCAGGCATGCAGCTCATCAAAATTGTTCTGGAACTGGCCCAATCCCAGCAGTGCACACTCCAGCTGGTGCTGCTCAATCAAGTAAACAACATTTGAGTGCCACCATAAACTAACACTTATTAGAATTCTGCTTTTTATTCTACATGCTTAGAAGTTATTGTAAGTGTAAACGGCTGATGGGTAAATATATGTATATCGTACTTGTCGGCTGACAGTCTCTGACTCCAGGCTGTCCCACCGCTGACGAAAATCACTCAGTGGTGAGGCAGACCCAAGTCGCACAGAGCCCGGAGAGAGACGACCCACAAAACGATGGTTCAAACTCTCAATCTCAAGCTTTTTCTGGTATAACTCCCGCTTGAACTCCTGAAGGGAGTGATAAAACAACCAGGGTCTTGCTAAGAGGTAAAAAGAAAAAACACTCAAGAATTTTCAGAAGTTTTAGAAGTACTTGTATAATGTTCCAGGGTAATAAATCTCACCTTCAGACCACACAGCTGCTCTTTGACAGATCCAAGATCAGATCCCACTAAGAACTCTTCAGTGGATTTCAGCTCTGCTGACTTGAGCCACTCAAATAAACCCTACAAAAAGAATGCAAAAGGTGTTAGTATGCTGCAGCAAATGTAGAATATTTTAATCAACAGTCTGTTTATAAATGTGCCCTGTATATGCTATCAAAAAAAAAAAAATCCATCTATGTGTATTTTTATTGGGAGGACTGATGATTAAAAGTTAAATTTGATAAATTAGACATTAAACATGTTTAAAAACAAAAAGTAAAAAGCATATTTTTTCTATATTTATTATTTTCACAATTGTTCTTCCATTAGAAACATTTTCTAATGTATTAAGTTGAATCTTGACAGAATACATAGAGGATATTACACTGTTGTGTGAAGATATGAAGTTTATCTTCGAGTGGTGAATATATTCACGAGTGAGCGAAGCGAACGAGTGAAATATTTTTCAACATGAGAAGATAAACTTCATATCTTCGCACCACCATGTAATATTCTTTTTATTATATAGACACATCCACACACAAAAAAACATGCAAGTTAATCAAAAGAATTTTAATTTTGAACTCGTTCGCCATTTTAACAACGCACGCCAAGTTAGCAAGCAAACACTGGGAGTGGCGTCATCGCAGTGAAATAGAGAGAAATATGTCACTCAAATCTGGGATGTATTTCATATTAAAAATATGTTTTTCAACACAATAAGATAAACTTCATATCTTAAAGCCAATGTGTGATTTTTTTTTTATTATATAGACGCATTCACAAACAAAAAGTCTGCAAATTTATCAAAACAATTCATCGATGTCCTCACGGGTGAAGATATTGGAAAATATGTTACTCAATGTCCTGGATGTAGTTCATATGAAAAATACAAGTGGCGTATTTCCCAGTAAAACACTCATGCCATATATAATAAAGAGAAATATTGAAAAACCTATGATTGCAACAGGGAAGCAAGATCCCTTTTAATGCAAATATAAATCCCCAGAATGTACTGTATCCATTAACATACATGAGAGATATACATAATCAGGCAAACTAGCCCAAACAATGCCTAGTGGAAAACAGGTATATTCTAACACCAAAATTGTTCAGAATATTGACTTTGTACTTTTATTAAGCACATACCTGCAGGATGTCCTGATAATTCAGCGCCAGCTGTAGAGATTCTTCTAACTTATGATGGCACTCAGTCCAGATCTTATTTAGATTGTTCCAGGTGCAGTAGAGCTAAAACAGTTGATTGAACACAAAAAAGGAGTTTCCATTAGCCATATATAATGAGTATTTTAGGAATTGGTGTCCAAAATTCAAATGTAAAATACAGACCTCATCTAAGCTTTTTGTAACTTCTGGCTTGTCTGTGTCTCCACATGCAGACATTAGCTCCATTCCCAAAACCCCAAGTGTGTCCAATTCTCCTTGAAGTCCATCGATGTCCTCTCTCAGTGTCTGTGAATGAAGCACAGAAGATGGACAGAAAACATACAGTAAGTGCACATCGAGTGCACATGGTCCTAGAAGTCATTGTGACTCATATTTACAGATTTTATTTTAGTGATGTGCTCAGCCATACAATTTTCCATTTTGAACTTTTTTTTTTTTTTTAGCAAAGAAAAATTATTTCCTCCTCTCTTTAAGGCTGGTCAAAAGACTTCACATTCATATATTCAAATATAGTTTAATAAATTCCTGATGGCTTGCATTCTCATGTATGAACTGTAATGTACTACCTGCATTGTGACCAGGCTCTGCTGGATGGTTTCGGAGTCTGTTCTGCTTGAGTTAAGGTCTAGCAGAGTTTGTTGAGCATCATTCAGCCCAACTGTCATGCTGCTTACATCATTCCAGAACCTTGTTGCCAAATCAAGCAGGTGGAGGAGCCACTTCTCCCTCTCTTGACACTGCCTGTGAATCTCCTCTGACTGGCTGCTCAGGCTGCTCACCTGCTCCTGGATGGCTACAGAGAGAGCAGAGTTTTTGTTAGTTATAATTCTAAAAGATTCTAAAACATAGTCAGGAAATGTACCAAGTACACTATACGGCCAAAAGTATGTGGAAACCTGATCATCACACCCATATGTGTTCCTTCCCCAAACTGTTGCCACAATTGTCTAGAATGTCTTTGTATGCTGTAGCATTACAATTTCCCTTCACTGGAACTACGCGGCCCCAAACCTTTTCCAGCATGACAATACCCCTGTGCACAAAGCGGGGTCCATAAAGACATTGTCTGCCACGGTTGGTGTGGTAAAACTTGAGAGCCTTCACAGAGCCCTGACCTCAAGCCCACTGAACTGAGAAGTTGACTATGTGCCAGGCCTTCACATCCAACATCAGTACCTGACCTCACTAAAGCTCTTATGTTTGTATGGGCAAATCCTACTAGCCATGCTCCAAAATCTAGTGCAAAGCCTCCCCATAGGCATGGAGGTTATTATAACAGCAAAGAGACTAAATCTGAAATGGGATGTTCAACAAGCACACATAGGTGTGATGGGCAGGTGTCCACAAACTTTTGAGCAGATGGTGTATGCCCAATGCATAAGAAATAATAATACACAAAAACCTCATAGAAAATTAATTTCTATTTAAAATTTAAATAGAGATAAACAAAAACTGGTTACCTGTGCCTATGGAGCTGCCTCCTGCTGCTTGTGTGCTGGCCAGCAGCTCCTCAGCTTGAGTCCTCACGCTGTTCAGGCTCAGTTCCAGCTTGGAGAGCTCAGCCAGCGTGTTCTTGTTGTCCTTCAGCTGCTCCTGAATGCGTGGAGTGAGGCCCTGCAGAATCACAGTGACCTGCATGTGGTTGTACAGACGCTCGAGGCTTTCCCCTATCAGAATCATCCTCTCATTCAGCTGCAGGATTGAGAAGCAGACATTGGATGGTGACATTCTCAGCACAGGAGTAATAGTAACATGGTAGTATGCATGGTGCTGCTGCATGTTTCAGGCACAGTGGTGTTGCCACACATGCCACTTTCCTAAACACCCAGGCACAGTGTCTGTTAATCTTCCTCTACCTTTTTGTCAGTTTTGGACAACAACACTGCTGTCAACTGGAAATTTTTTGTTGGCAGACTTTCAACCCAGAAGTGGCACTGAGGTGTTTAAAACCCCTGCAATGTGGATGTGTTGAATAAACTGGCTCCTCAGTGTATATTCTAGTCATTGACTAATGACAAAATTTTAAGACGCGTATACTTTTTTACACTTTCAATGTTCATGTGTATAAGTATTTATAAATGCTCTTTTGTATATATTACCTGTGTATACCGTGGCAGAGACTCCTCAAGGACTCCAGCAGCTTCTCGGACCCTGTCTCTGATGGTCTGGTAGTGCTCCTCAGCCTCTGTCACTTTCCGGCAGTATTGCTGTGCCTGGTCAGGACTCAGGTCTGAAAGACGCTTGGCCAACGTCCCTAACCGGAATATTAAAGGCTTGTGCTCAGCTATAGACTCCCTTAGGCTCTATGTAAAAGGAGAGAAATAATCAACAGTGGATTGTGAGAATTTGTGTCATAAGTATGTCACATTTCTTTCATTTTAATTAAACCCCTTTCACTAAAGACAAGTGCTGTAATTGCAAACCATCTGGTAAGAGCAAGTGTGTTCAAATGGTCTTTTAAAGGATGACCTAATAGGGAACTCTTGGTTAATTTAAAAAAAAAAAAAAAGGTCCTAAACAAAGGCCTGACTGTCGGAACAAGAAGAAGGAGCACCGGAGAGGCCGGATTTTGTAGTACCTGTAAGAGCTCCTGTTGTTCTCTGAATGCTTCATAACTGATGGTGTTCAAAGCAAGCTGATCAGTAAGGGTTTTGGTTTCCTGTAACCATGGCACCACCTCAGCATAGCCCTCTGAGAACTGGGACAAGAGAGACTGAGCATGCTCCAGCTGCAGCACCACATGGGAATTAGTGCCAGTAGTTATCTGACATTGCTCCTCCAAAATATCCAGGCTTGTCTGTTTAATAAATAAATAAATTAATTAATAAATAAGAAAAGAAAAGAAAAAAAAACACTGGAGGAATTTAAATTTTTAGATTCTCTTTGCAGAATTTATACCAAAATTTTAATGCTGGAACTTAGCAGAGTAAATAGCTAAGGCACTTGTTTTTAATGTTAATAAGTTCCTGATTGGTACCTGGAGGTTTCCCATATCCCCACTCTCATTATAAGCCTGTAAGAGTTCAGAAACCTTCACCATTTTCTCTATGTTAAACCTGTGCTGAAGAATCTCCACTGCGAGTATCTGTTGAAAAAAAAAAAAAATCCCCAGTGATTCAAGATACAACATTTCAAGATATAATATTTATTAAATAAAGGGGTGTTAACACAATGTTTTTAGTTAAAAAAATGAAACTTATATGTATAGAAACTCATAAGAAACTCACTTTCTGCTCATAGAGCTGTGTAGCAATGACGTCAGCATCCAGGTTGATGACTTTGAGGTTTTCCAGTCCCTGGGTTGTAGCTCGAAACCAGGCCAATTCTTTTTCAACTGCTTTTTCCAACTACAAAAGAAATACTATCATAAATATGTCAAAAGAAAAGAAGTACAACTAGAAATAAATCAATATAAAAGAAATGAAACAAAATACAACTAAATGTGACTTCACAATCAGCTATTTACTGTAAAATAGAATCAAAAACATATTTTTCAAATAATAACTGAATGAGTGAAGTGGGTTTTATTTTGCTTTTACCCTCTGTCTCTCAGTAGCACACAGCACTGCATCGCCGGTCTGAGCTGTTCCCAGAAGTTCCCTCTCGATGCGGCCCAGCCACAGGTGGAGGTCTTCTTGACTGGAGGTGCATCGGCTAGAAGCCTCCAGCGCCTGCTCCAGCCTCTGTAGCACATCAGCACTGCCTAAACTGAGCACTGAGTACCGGATCCGCAAGCTATCTGTCTTCTCTTGTACCAGCTGAGACTCCTCCTCTGTGAAAAGGTGGGTTAAAATGACCAATATTAATATTTTTTTAAAATTATATTTATCATGATGGTTAATGAAGGCTAAGAGAGATGATACCTGAGACTATCTCAATGAAATCATGACAGCATTGTTGAAGTTTTCCTAAGTCAGCACTCTTTGCTTTTATTTCCTCCATAACCACCTACAGAAAACAAAACAAAACAAAAGGTCACTAACAAAAGAGAAGTATACTGTCTATAAAATATATACAGATTGCCATAGCTTCTGTCTAATCACCTTGGCCTGATCAGTGGCTTCCTGTAAATGGAGCATTGCTCTCTCTGCAGAACGGAGCTCAGCTAAGTCCTGCTCCATGGATATTAGCCACTGATGAAGACTGTCTATTCTCTCCTGAAAGAGCTGAGCCTGGGGCAAAATCAGCTCCAAACTCTGTCTCCTGTTAACATAATACATACCTTTGCTCTTAAAGGATTACAATAAGTTATTGAGAAGACACAAAGAGCTTTGAGGACATCATGCTGACCTGCTACTAGCACCTAAAAGAAGAGCTTCCCACTTCAGTTTGAGTTGGGGAAGTTGGAGTGTAACTTTATCCCTGTCTTCCTCCTGAAGCCCCTCTGCTAAATGTGGGCCCTCCTGCATCATAGTTTCCATGCTAGACCTCCTGTCCTCTAGAAGACGCTGCAGAAGCTGTTAGACAAGAAAAGTTCACAATGTTCACAAAACACAGCTAGAACATTTACTCTAAGTGTAGATGTTTTAACCCAGGGTGTTGAAATGTCCATGACAGGCTTGTGTGTAGCTAGCACATTTAAGTGTGTGTGTGCCTGTATCATCAACCACAAGTCTGCCTTTTTGTTTTAGATTTTGTTCATTTAAAATGTAATTTGCTGGTCTTTAAAAGTAAGCAGTTTATACTTGAGAGAATATGTAGCTTGGAAAGGATGCAGACTGGAAATGAAGAACTTTCACTCAGTCAAAATGTGCCTTGTTCAGTCTTTGTACCCATGAAGTCAAAGGTTTGTCTCATGTATCAAGGCTTCATTGTGGTTATCCAGGCATGTTTCACCTTACTCACTACACTAACAAAAGGCAGCTATTTCAGCCTGAAAAGTGAATAACTTCCCTTCAGGAACTGTACACAAAAGCATTCAGGATCTCAATGTGAGCATGAACTTCTCAGGAGAAGTGCACTTTCATAATAAAAAGTGTTTTAAAAGAACTTCAAGGTTGAATTCATATTTAAATACACAGCAGCTCTACAAGGAGGAAGGTCCATAAAAACAAATGAGTACTTTATTACGGAGGAGGTTGCAGGCATACCTTCTGTTCTTGAAGTTGAGCTTTCACTACTTTGAATTCAGATGAGGGAGGTTTTTGATTTGCTACAAGCTCTTCAATCTCACAAACCCATGTTAATAATGTCTGCAGATTTTGCTTAAAGTTTTCAGGATCCCCAAATTCATCTGTCAGAGCCAAAGTACTCCTGGTACTCTGGAATAAAGAAAAGATCATATACCAATATATCAAGAATTCACAGAAGTTAGCATTAGATATCATTCAGCTGCCAGTCCTTGAGTGGTAAAATAATGTGGTAAAAGTATTAACAGCACCTTCCGTCTATCCAGACTTAATTGATTCTCCAAAGTGGACTTTCCATCACTTTGCAGCTGTGAGCAATATATATGTATGTGTGTGTGTGTGTGTGTGTGTGTGTGTGTGTGTGTGTGTGTG
>JAOTRR010000051.1:17442794-17458987 GCA_028570945.1 Gogo arcuatus
CAGATCCTTACGCTTGCCCATTTTTCCTGCTTCCAACACATCAACTTCGAGAACTAATTGTTCTCTTGCTGCCTAATATACCCCACCCCTTGACAAGTGCCATTGTAACAACATAATCAATGTAATTCACTTTACCTGTCAGTGTTCTTAATTTTATGGCTGATTGGTGTATATAATTAAAATGGAATACCATTCATTTAAAAAAGAAAAGTTTAAAAAAAGAAATAACCTTGGTATTGCCAAGGTAAATGTGGAAGCACCTGAGTGGCCCAATCCCTGACCTCAACCCCACTGAAAATGTTTAGGATGAATTGCCTGACCTCACTACTGCTCTTGTGGCTGAATGAGCATAAATCTCCACAGCTATGCTCCAAAATCTAGTGGAAAGCCTTTCCAGAAGAGTGTAGGTTATTATAACAGCAAAGGGGGAACCAACTCCATGTTAATGCCCATGGTTTTCGAATGGGCAGATATGGGTATGATGGTCTGGTTTCCACATAATTTTGGCCATATAGTGTATGATAGATAAAAAGGGTTTCCAATAGGTTGCAGATATTAATTTGAGCTTTTATTGTGACTTTTCTTTCTCTTAAAGATGATGAACTGTAATGTAGACCTTTAGAACTCTAAGGAAATACCTTTATAAGACAGAAGTATCATGTCATATTTATGCATATTAATATTTTTATGTACAGAAAATTAAATATGTACATTAACATGCACAGCCTTCAAATTGAACTTTGTAAAACAAACTAAATAAGTACAGACGTAGATGATATTTCTATAATCCTTTTATTTACATTAGAATATGAGATTATTCTTAAAAGCAATGTAATTTCCTCCCAGCATTATATACCTCATGCATAGGCCAGTTTGGATTTCATACATTTGTAATGATAAGGTTTTAGCCTCATAATGACACATCACAGAATTCATATATGTCTGCTCTTCATCTCGATATTCTAAAATGTCATATCATATTAAGTTAGTAAACGATGCAAAGCAAATATATTACAGAACATGATATCGAAATAAAGAAAATGGAAACCAAATATGAAGATATACACAAGTCAAGTACTTTCAAGAAAATAAACAGTGGATTAGAAGAAACACTGGTCGAAGAAAAAAAAAAAATCAATATCTTTGTTAAAAATGGAGGAACAAAAAAACTTACTCCCACAATATATCCTAATACACTAATTTGTATTGCTGAACTCAAACTTGTGTAGAATACAGTAGCACACACTGGACAAGGGGAAGCAGGATAATGCATATTAAATGCTTTACATTGCCTAATAGTGCTGTGAAATGAGAGCTTAGAAGAAATATGGGAAGTAGAACATGACTGTCAAAATGTCTCTCAGTAAAGTTATATTTAGTCTTTAATTGAAAACAGTGGCTCATAAGGAGTATTTGTGCCAATATTAAGCTTGTGTGAACAGTGTGGATGGTAATGCCATAAAATGTTCAGTTGATGACAGTCAATTGCTGTTATGATATTCAAGCAAAACGTCAGGGTAACCCTAGCCTCTACCATCTCTGAGCAAATGATATTGTAGAAGCAACAGAAGAAAGGAACGAAAGGTTCACTGCAGATCTATAAAAACAAAAATAAAAAATGGATACTATGAAATGACAAAAACCAAAAAATGTCAACAAAAACAAATGTATGAAACAGAATGTGTACTAGACCATCATTTATGCATAAGTATAAACAACCTGGATATGTAATTCAATTTTATAATTAAACAAGAGCTTACCTGAATGTTTGGAGCTGAGGGCTGGTGGCAAGCATCAATTTTACTGCTCAAGAGCACACACTCTTCCATTACTACAGCTTTGGTTGCACATAAATGCTGGATAAAAATAAAAAGAGAGAGGAAATCCAGGTTAAATCAATGACTGTTGCACACTTGATTTATGGTCTAATAATCAAGATGAATCTGTGGAAAAAAATTACATTAAATTGCATAAGTATTATACATAAAATTTAAATGTTATGTTAGAATACTAAAACTTAGACCTATGGCCTTATCAAGTAATTGGATAACAGGAAATGATCTGGTTTTAAATCAAAAATATATTGTTGACTTAACTTACAAGTATCAAATGCTCAGCAGCGCATTCAGGTTTGTCCAGATACTATGAGTAGAGGTAGGGTCAGACATCTGAAATCTTCTTGGCACAATACACCAGGACTACTTGAATGCAATGACTGAATTGTGTACGTGTTTCATGGTGGCAGAGGATATTGGTGCTTTAATTGTTGTTTTATAAAGAACATTTAGATGTTAATAAATAAGGCATATACCTCCATATTAGGGGATAAATGTGGGTTGTCAGATGTAAAATAGTGGCATAGTTTATGTTACTTTAAGTGTGCTTTCCTCCTCCAGTGTTAACATCAAAATGTAATATTTCTCTCTATACATTCAGCAATATTATTTGCACAACACTACTACTTCCATGACGGCATGTTCTGTTACCAACATGCATAAAAAAAAAAAGAACATATGTATACTTTCAACCTTGTTAACACAATTTTCTTGTCTATTTTGGCATATTCCTGGTTTGTTAACTTAAATCCAGGTAAAAAATAAAGACATCTTAAATTAAAGTACAAATGCAGGCTAGAAGTAGAAGTTAATAAAAGTACTCTCTGCAAAAAAAATCACTAGATAGTTAATGCATTTAACCATAATAACATGTCCTATAAAATCAGCAGTGTTATTTGAGTAATGGAAAAAAAAAAAGTTCAACATTACTCAGGTATTACAAATGATCTGAAGTTAGAAGAAAACTTTGAGGATGAATAATTGTCATGGTTGACTATACAATGCACCCAAACTACATATAATGGAACTCTGTCACCAGTCTCCATTAGGAATATAACAGTAGTTTATGGAATGCACTTTTCTATGACAAAAACATGCTAATTAAAATTAATAAATAAATCTTGGTTTTCTGCAGTTGTAGTGTGTAAGGGGGAATTGATTTAAAAACGATCTGCTTTAAATGGACAAGGTTGTATCACTGACAGTGCTATGAGAGTTTGGGCTAAGTGCATAGCATGGGTAGTATTAGAATTTGCGAGAATAACTGGTGGACGTGTAGGAGGATGAGGAGAAGTTCGTGCTGAAGCCAGAGCCAGTAGCATCGAAGCTACCTCTTCTTGAGCCTGATCTAGATCCTGTCCTGGACCCAGATCTTGAGCCAGCAGCAGACCCAGCACCACTGATATTGAATGGACTATAAAGGCCTTTACTAGACTGTGAACAGGCTTCTAGCAACCTTAGCCCAGTTCCTTCCTCAACCATGCTTCTGTCCATTGCGTCCTTGTAGGAGATCTTCAGTTTAGTTTTGGGGCATGTAAGGTATTTGGAATAAGCACTCACATCCCTTAGCTTTTGGGCTGTGCGGACATCTATAATGCCCTTCTTGATTGCTTCTTCTAGAGAGACTCTTCCTTCAGCCTCTGGTTCAATAAGCCCACCAGTAAGATAGTGCACCTCCAGAAAACGCTGACCAGCCTCATAATACAGCCAGCCTTTCTTAAGGGCTTGAGCAGCAGACATTTTCACTTTGGTTCTAGGATCCTCAAATCCATTGAAAGCTTTCTGTGCTAGATTAATCCTGTCAACCATTATCTTATCTAGAAGACCCTTATTGGTTGCATCAATAACAGAATACTTTTGCCCACTTGATGGGTCTATTATGCCACCAGTGCAAGCTTGTGCCTCCAGCAGTCTTTGGCCAGTGATGCTGTCCACTATGTTCCTGTGCATGGCTTCAGTGACTGAAATCTTCTCTAGTGTGTCTGTATCAAGAATGCCAGCCACAGGTCCAGTCTCCTCAGTTGGATCATTCCACACAGTTGCAGGTGTTTTGATGGATGGTATGGGACTCATTGGATAGGATGAAGACGATCCAATGGATGATGACCGGGAGCGAAAGCCACCCATGTTTCCAGACAACATGTCAGCAAATTCTGTAATTGCAAGGTTGCCAGAGCGATATTGATCAAGAGAAGACTGATCAATAAGACCTCTTGCGAGAGCATCAGCAATGTCATACTGGCGACCTGACCTTCTGTCAATGATTATGGACTTCTCTTCACCATCAGATGATGTCATTGTGATTTCTTCCCATTCACATTCCTGCTCTGCAAGTTCAAGGTATGTTTGGTGATCAATGAGCCCTTTGCGATAGGCTTCATACACAGACATTTCTTTGCCTGAATCAGGATCAACAATAACAACTCTGCGTTTGCGAACAGATGATTTGGAGGATGTCTTCCTCTCTCGTTTCTTCTCCTTTAAGAGTAAAAGCAAGAGATCAGTCTCTGGGTCTATGATGCATCTATCCATTAGCTGCAGATAGGTTAGATTCTCCTCTGTGTTTGGGTCAAAAAACCCCTTGGTATCATCAGATGGATCAGACAGGATCTCATTCATCTCTTCATCAAAGAATCCACGGTTGTAAGCTACTTCCACAGGCAAGCGGTGGCTCTCCTCAGGGTCAATGATTCCTCCAGTGGCAATCTGAGCTTCAAGAAGACGAATTCCATGGTCTTTGAGAATCAGACCTTTTTTCATAGCCTGGAAGAGTGAAATGGTTTTACCTGTATAAGGATCTCGGTATCCAGTTACAGCCCGTTCAGCAGACATGAGCTTGTCTTTAAACTCTGGGCCCACAATTCCCATCTTCACAGCTTCACTGACTGTTAATTTGAGATTCTTAATTGGGTCAATGATGTATCCTGTAGCTGCTTGGGCTTCCAGCAATTCAAAGGCGGTCCCTGGCCTGATCATATTTTTCTTCATGGCTTGGTATATAGAAAGACGGTCTTTAGTTGTTTCCACAAACACACCAGCAATACAGCTTGTGCCTTGAAGGTATTTCTTAAGCCTGCTGCTCAGCTCTTCAACTGTTAACAGACCCTCATTAAGTGAAGAGACAGTTTCGGCATCAATTATTTGTGAGCGTATCAATTCTTCCATTGTGATTTCTTTTCTGAGACCCTTAAACATTGGTCTTTTTTCGGCTAAAGGCAACAAATACAGTCCATCTTTATCAAGCCTGCATCTCTTGAGCAGTTGTGCGTATGAGAGTTTTTCATCTGTAACAGGATCAACATATCCTTTGACTTCATTGTTAAGTTTCTCATATGTTTCTTTGTTGATATAGCCCCGTTGTGTAGCAACATCTGCTGGCAGATGGAAGTTGAATTCTGGATCTATTATACCACCAGTTGCTGTCTGAGCCTCAAGCAGCCTTAAAGCATAGTCATCTGGCACAAGGTCCTTTTTCATTGCCTGGAAGAGGGAAATTATTTTGCCACTGTATGGATCCTTATACCCAGTGACTGCTCTTTCTGCTGACAGAAGTTTGTCATGAATTTCTGGCCCTACCACACCTTTGCGCACTGCTTCATCAACTGTGAGCATCTCATTCTTGATAGGATCAATGATAAACCCAGTGGCTGCCTGGGCTTCCAAGAGGACAATTGCATATTCCGGATTTATAAGCCCTCTCTTCATTGCCTGATAAACACTGGTTTTAGATTTGGAATCAGGGGCCACACCAGCAATGCTACCAGTACCAAACAAATATTGTTTAACACTCTGTAACTCCATTATCTCATGAATGGTCTTCTTCTCTAGTTTTAACAGGTTGAATGTTTCTATGTCAATTATACGTGCACTATATAATTCTTCAATTGTGACCCGGCGTCTGCCCATGTTACATGACTTGATGTTCTCCCCTCGGATGATTTCTCTCTGCTCCATTATCTCAATGATTATTATAATCATTCGCTCTTTAGTTATTTTGCCTGAACGATATTCATCCAGGAGTTTTGTCCTTTCTTCTTCGGGTAGCAGATTTGAGTTCATGACATCCCAGAGGGACATTGAGCCTTGAACAAGGCCTTCAATTGGGAGGTCAACCTGAGTACTAGATAGATCATTCTGGGTTTGTTCTTCAGTATAAAGGTAAGTCTTTTCGATCACTGTTGGTGCCTGTGGTTTGGACAGTTGTAAGAGGTTTAAGCCTGTCTCAGGATCTGTCATACACTTGTCTTTTAACTGTTTATATGACACATTCTCATCAGTCTCAGGGTCAGAGAAGGTTTTGTTTATGTCTGAGGCTTCAGCCATAATGCTAGCCATTTCCTTGCTGAAATATCCCCGCTGACATGCCACATCAGATGGAATTCGATGACTATTAACTGGATCAATAATTCCTCCAGTGGAAATCTGTGCCTCTAAGAGTGGCAAGGCATGGTCTCTGGGTATAAGCTCTTTTTGCATGGCTTGAAACAAGGAGATAATTTTGCCTGTAAATGGGTCTTTGTAGCCAGTAACGGCTTTTTCAGCAGTGAGAAGTTTTTCATGAAGTTCAGGGCCCACAAGACCTGCTTTAACGGCATCATCAACTGTGAGAAATTGATTCTTTACAGGATCCACCATGAAACCTGTAGCAGCTTGGGCTTCAAGTAGAGCAATTCCTGTGTTCTCTCTCAAAAGTTTCTTTTTCATTGCCTGATAAATGCCAAGCTTTTCTTTTGTAGGTTCAAGGTATATACCAGCAATGGTGTCAGAGCCTTGCAGGTACTTACTTACAGAGTTGTTTTTGCTGACTTCATCTGGAGTCTTCTTACCTTGTTGAAGCAAATCATAGGTAGGCTTATCAATAATTTTGGAGTCCAAAAGAGATTTAGCTGTGACAGGAGCCCTAAGCCCTTTGAAACTGGACTGTTCTTGTTTCTGGGCTTCTCTGTCTTCCACAATTGTGACTATAATCTTTATTATCTTCTCAATTTTCAATCTTCCAGATCTGTATTGACTGAGTAAATCAAGTCGTTGTTCCTCAGTAAGATATTCAGAATTAATTATCTCCCAGATTGTAACTTTTCTGCCTTTAAATGGTCCACTCTGAATCTCTACTGATGCTTGTGTCATTGCTTCTTTGGTCTGTGCTTCAGTGTACTTCTGTTCCTCTTTGGCATTGATTGCTTGTTCTGACAAGGGGAGAAGCTGAAGCCCAGTCTTTTTGTCAGTAATACATCTCTTCTGAAGCTGCTGATATGTGACATACTCCTGTGTGTTCGGATCATAGAAACCCTTGATGTCTTCTGTTGGGTTAATTAAGACCTTATATGTTTCATTATCAAAGTAACCCCGCTTGTAGGCAATGTCCTGTGGAATACGGTGGCTTTTAACTGGGTCTATGATGCCTCCTGTTGCCAGTTGTGCATCAAGAAATCTGATTCCCTGGTCTTTGTTAATCAGTTCTTTTTTCATTGCCTCAAAGAGAGACGCTGTTTTTCCGGTGTAAGGATCCCTGTAGCCAGTGACAGCTCTTTCTGCAGACAGCAGTTTTTCATGTAGCTCAGGGCCAACAACACCTGCTTTCACAGCTTCATCTACTGTAAGGTTCTGCTTTTTCACAGGGTCTATGATATATCCAGTTGCAGCTTGAGCTTCTAAGAGAGTCAGAGCAGGGCCTGGCCTCATCATATCTTTTTTCAAAGCCTGGTAGAATGACATTGTTTCTTTAGTTAAGTCGATGACTATGCCTGCAATGCAGTTGCTACCCTTCAGAGCTCTGTGTACAGACTCCATCTCAGACACTTCTTTGACAGTCTTATTTCCTTTGTGTAACTCGTTATAAAGATCTTTATCAATAACTTTTGAGTCCAGTAGCTCTGCTGCAGGAACAGGTACTCTAAGGCCATCAAATTCAAGCTCATTTGCTTTCTCTTTTTCTTCAGCAACTGTGATTATAATCTTGATGATCTTTTCTACTGTAATCTTGCCTGCTTTGTACTGGCGAAGTAAATCCTTTCTCTGGTCTTCTGTAAAGTATTCAGAATTAATTATCTCCCAAATTGTAATAGTCTTTCCTTTGAATCTTCCAAATGGCACAGACACCGTTGTCTTATTGAAAATATCCTTAGTTTCTTCATCCGTGAATACTTTGGCATTAAGAGCAGCCGTTTCTGAAATAGGTAGGAGAAGTAATCCTGTGTCAGGATCTGTGACGCACCTCTTCATCAACTGCAAGTATGTGAGATTTTCTTGGGTGTTTGGATCAAAGAATACTTTTGTGTCATCAGAAAGGTCCTGGAGAATTTTGTTCATCTCTACACTGAACTGACCTTGCTTATAGGCTGTTTCAATTGGTACACGGTGGCTGTTGACTGGGTCGATGATTCCGCCTGTTGCAATTTGAGCCTCAAGCAGTCTGATGGCCTGGTCTTCCAAAATAAGGCCTTTCTTCATGGCTTCAAAGAGTGAAATCTTTCCCTCTGTATAGGGATCCTTGTAACCAGTGACGGCTTTCTCAGCAGACAGCATTTTGTTATGAAGTTCAGGGCCTATAAGACCTTCCTTCACTGCCTCATTGACAGACAGCTTATTATTATTAATAGGATCAATGATGTATCCAGAGGCTGCCTGTGCTTCTAGTAGTAGTAAACCAGTTCCAGGAGCAATTTTCTTCTCTTTGATGGCTTCATAAATGGGCATTTTTTGGTCTGGATGAACAAGCAAGCCCCCAATACAGTTACTGCCCTTAAGCATAGTTTTAAGTTTTTCTGTCTGGCTAAGCTCATGCACTGTGATCTTGCCTTTGGTTAAATTATCATATTCCTTTTTGTTTAAGAGGCCTACTTCTAATAGGCGGAGTGCTGGAACCTTCTCACGAATGCCATCAAAAGATAAAGCAGAGTCATCATTTCCATTGTCCACTTCAACACACTGTCCATTAAGGTCTCTAGTCTGGCTCTCCATTTCCCTTTGTTGTTTTTGAATGACTTCAAGCTGCATAAGTTTTTCACGTAATTTCTTGTTTTCTTCAGCAAGTTGTTTTTCCTGCTCAAGCTTTTTCTTCTCAAGCTCTAGCATCTCTTTTTGTTTATTGATAATTTCTTCTTCAGCTTCCTTTTGTTTCTTAAGGGCAGCATCCATGGTAGCCTGAAATGTATTCTTCTCATCTTCCAATTGTTTTCGTTGGCGCTCTTGTTCCTCTTTTAGAGCTCTGGATTTTTTAACTTCTTCTTCAAACTGGCTTTCTAGTTTCTTTTTCTCATCTTCAATTAGTTTTTCTTTTTTCAGCAACTGCTCCTTTTCTAAGATGAAAGTCTGCTGAAGGATTGTTTTCTCCTGTTTAATTTGTTCCTGTTGAGCATTTGCCATCTAAAGAGGAAGAGAAAGAATTATTAGAGCACAATAAATTTCTCTGGACAAAACGAGCATATTGTATAAAAATACCTGATTAAATACTTATTATACAGTTAGTATAAAGGGAGGGAATAATATCCTAGAAACATAGTTAATTAAAATTGTTCAGAGAACATGACAGTGACAAATAAAATCTTTATATTTTCATTTAAGCAATGTTAGTTTTCAGGGAGGGGGTTAATGACATAAGCTGCATATTTATACCATGTTTAATACAATACCTCTTTAGACTTTTTCTGCAAATCGTCAGCCTCTTTTTTCAATTTATCCTTTTCTCTTTCAAGTTCAGCAATTGATTTGCGTAGCTCATCAGCTTCTTTGATACTGGCTAAGTGCTGTACTTCCAGTTTTTTGGTCTCTTCTTCAAGTCGTTGCTGCATCAGCTGTTTGTCTTCAAGCAGCTTCTGGGCCTGCTCTTGTGCCAAGTCTTTTTGTCTCTGAAGCATTTCTGCTTCAGCTCGCAGCCTGGATGCTTCCTGAATAGCCTGCATCTTTTCTTTAAGCATTTTCTCAGCAAGTGCCCTTTGCTGAACAAGGTCAGACTCTGCTATTTGTCTCATGCGTGCAGCCTCCTGAGCCTCTATACTGAGTCTAGCAGCTTCTTCAGCTAACTTTTTCATGTTCTCAGCCTCCTCAGCCAGAAACTTCTGTGTGTTATCTTTGTCCTTTTTGATAAGACGTTGATTCTCCTCTTCTATTCTGAGCTTGAGTTTGATGAGCTCCTCCATTTGAATCTTAACCTTGAATAGTTCATCCTCTACCTGGGCCTTTTGTTTAACAGCATCACTGACCTCATCTTTAAGGCGATGAAGCTCCTCATCGAGGAGGGATTTCTGTTTGTCAGTTTCATCCAGCTGCAGTTTCACCTTAGTAAGCTCTTGCTCAACCTGAGACTTCTGCTTAAGGGTTTGCTCTGCCAACAATTTATGCTTCGCCATTTCTGCATCAGCTTGTTGCTTCTGTTTCAGTGCAGCAGTTTCTGCCTGAGCACGTTTGGCTGCTTCTAACTCAGCCTCTTTTCTCAGTCTCTCAGCATCCTCCTGTGCTTTGGCTTGTCTGGCAGCTTCAGCTTCAGCAGATTGCCGCTGAAGCTCTGCCTCTTCTGCTTTTTGATGAAGAAGGGCTGCTTCTTTTTCTGCTTTCTCTTTGGCCTTATTTGCTTCTTCAGCAAGCTTTTTAGCCTTCCCATACTCTTCCTTCAGTTTTACCTGTATAAGGCTGTCTTCCTTCTGTTGCACAAGGACACTCTGGACTTGCTGTTCAGCAGCATTACATTTCTGCACTGCCTCTTTTGCTGCAACAATCTGTTTCTCAGCTTCTTTATCAGCCTCCTCCTTCTGCTTTCTGGCCTCTTCTGCCTTCTTTTTGAGACGCTCCACCTCTTCTTGGGCAGTCTGGCGCTGTCGAGCTGCTTCTTCCTCTGCTGCAACAATCTTTTTAACTTTTTCTTCAGCTTCCCGTCTTCTGTTCTCTTCCTCCAAGGCAAGCTTACGGAATTTTTCAGCTTCCGCTTCAGCCTGCAACTTACTCTGCTGGGTTTCATCTGCAATATTCTTTAGTTTATTTAATTCAAGCTCCAAATCAAGCTTACCAAATGATGCCTTCTCAAAATTAAGTTTTAAGATACGGATCTCCTCTTCAATAACTCTTTTCTGTTTGAGGGTTTCATCTACAATTACTTTCTGTCTCTCTAATTCCTTATCAGAAGATTTCTTGAGCTGATTTATCTTCTCCTCAATGTCTTGCTTGTGCTGGCTTGCTTGATCTTCAAGAGCCTTCCTTTGGTATGCCTCATCTTCAGCTTGCCTTCGGAGACGCTCATTTTCTGCCTCTTTCTCTTTGAGTGCTATCTCTGCTTCTGTTTTAAGGCAAGTAGCCTCATTGATTGCTGCAAGTTTTTCTTTCAGTATTCTTTCAGCTTCTGCTCTTTGTCTGGCAGCTTCCTCCTCAGCTACCTGCCTCTGCCTTTTTGCCTCTTCGGCGATTGCACGAAGTTTAGCTGCTTCTTCTGCGAGTTCCCTCATTTTAGCAGCTTCAGCTTCAAGAAGCTCTTTTCGCTCTACAATGTTAGACATACTTTCCTTCTCAGCTTTGGATTTAAGCTGTAGAAGTATGTCCATTTCACTTCTTACCTTGGCCAGTTCATCTTCAAGCTGCTTCCGCTGTTGCACAGCAGCATTTACCTCATTCTTTAAGCGGTAAAGCTCATCATCAAGCAGGGATCTCTGCTGCTCTGCATGGTCAAAGTCAGCCCTTAAACGGATGAGCTCCTGTTCAGCTGAGAGCTTCTGCTGAGCTGTACATTCAGCCAGTTTCCTCTGTCTCTCCAGTTCTTGCTCTGCCATATCTTTCTGCTTCAGGGCAGACTCTTCAGCTTTGGCCCGCTTCTTTGCCTCACGCTCAGCCTCTTCTTTCTGCTTCTCGGCTTCTTCCTGGGCAAGAGACTTTTTATGGGCTTCTTCCTCAGCCTGGAGCCTTAGGCGAAGGGCCTCATTGGCTTTTTGCCTCCATTTTTCTAGCTCTTTTTCAGCTGCCTCCCGTGCCTTGTCTGCTTCATCTGATTGCTTTTTGAGGCGTTCTGCTTCTTCTTGCAGCTGAATAACAGTTCCATGCTTTTCTTTAAGTGATTCTTCAAGTTTTGATGTCTTTTCAACAAAAGACATGCGCTTGCGCTCTTGCTCAACAGCTGCACTTTTCTGTGCTGCTACCTGAGCAAGACTGATCTGTTTTTCTTTTTCCACCGCAGCCTGTTTCATGCGTCTCTCTGCCTCCTCTGCTTGCATCCTGAACTGTTCAAGGTCCTCCATGGCTTTTTGCTTCTGCTTAGCAGCCTGTCTTTCTGCTTCAGACTTAAGCCTTAGCTCCTCCTCTGCCATGCGTTTTTTCTGAGTTTCTTCAGTGACCTGTTTGTGAAGCTTCTCTGCCTCCTCTTGAGCTGCTTTGCGGAGTCTCTCCGCTTCAGCAGCATTGTCCCTTAGCTGTTTCAGTTCTGCCTCTGCAGTGGATTTCTGCTTTAATGTAGTTTCCAGCTGGAGTCTGATAATACGTATTTCCTCCTCTATTTTGGCTCGACTCTGATGAGCCTCCTCCACCAGCTGATTTTTTAATTTGATCTGCTGTTCTGACATTATTTTGAGCTCATGCAACTCTTGCTGAATATTATGCTTTTGGTTCTCAGCATCCACAGAAACAACCTCTCTCTTTTTAACTTCTTCTTCCATCATGAGTTTGAGTTCCTGTGCCTCTTTCTCTGATTTGGCAATGGCTTTTTTATGAGCTTCAGCTAGCTGCTTCTGTTTCTCTAACTCGGCTTGCATTTCAGCCATTTTTTTCCTCTCCTCCTCTTTAAGTTTCTCAGCAGCTTTCTGTATTAGTGGAAGCAAATGGTAAAGAAAATTATGATTCTGAGCAAGCATGACAGGATGTTATGGTTAAGGTTATTTTTTTAGCTCAAGAAAGATGCACACATGACAAATGTTAAAGTAGGTTTTCTCAAAACAAAACTTGCAATCAATTAAGGCATGGCAATGTGTTATAATTAATGTATGGAGACAGCAGACATTCGTTTCACAGCAACTGACAATTTAACTGCAAAATCATGCGACTGGTGCACTGGCTAAATTTAAGCTGTTAAGCAGCTGCCAAAATGGCCAGTGAAGCTTTGCATGTAAATATAGTGATGAGGCTAAACTATAAATTTATTGGCCTAATTAATTTCTGTATGGAGACTAAACATATTCTTGAAAAATCTATAGGGATGTGCTATTATAGGATGACGGGGATTGCTGTTATAAGAAAATAATCAACAGTGGAAGAGACATTACAACCCTGGAATTGACCACTTTCATATAACAGCACATCCCAGTGTGTTTCATCCCTCTTATACCATGGCAATATTTGTTTTTATTTAAAAAAAAAAAAATGCAATTTTAAATTTCTATCCATTTATAGTTACTAATATCGTGTAATCTAATATTGTGGAATATCCATGAAATATGTTAGTCCCTAATACCACTTGCATTATAGCGTTATAGTTTTTCTCTCCCTTGAAGTTAAGACAGCAGCTTTTCATGTTACTGACCGTTACAAACACTGACAATGAAGTCTCCTACTCTAAATGTTAAATAAATGTCTTCTTAATGAAATCATAACCTCACCTCACCTATTATATGTTTTTCTTTGTTAAATAACAAAATAAAGTATGTTTATTGTTTGGCCTAACTTATGTGAATATCCACCATACAAGTTCCTGTGAATTAGTTTCTATAAAATTGATTGGAGTACATTAATGAGTACATTAATATATACCTGTCATTTGCCTTGTGGCACTGTTATAGAAAATTAATGAACAACTTCTGACCAATCAGAATTGAAAATTCAACTGTGCCATGGTATAAAAATGTTTAATATAAAGAAATGTATATAGTAAATGTATAGAAAATAGAGTAAATAGTAGAGAAAAAAGAAAAAGGCAATTATGGGAGGGATTACTGTTGAAAAGAAAATTAAAGGTAGTAAATGCTATATACTGTATATACAACAGAGAAAAGAGTATTCAGAGCATTGTGTTTGGCTCAGATTTATGTTATTACTGCAGAAATACATTACTAAAGCAGTGCAGCCAGCGAAAGCAAAAAGGTGCATATCTGATAAAATGAACTTAATATATATGTATATCTAATTCTCACTGTCCATTTTTGGATAATAATATGCAAGATATTTTATTGCTATTCATTATGTATGTAAATTAAAAGTAATAGCGGGCTTTTGCCACTGACAATTCAGATTACACTGTATTACTACAGTTAATGTTACTGGTAGCAACACATAAAAGTGAGAATTAGATAATTTCTTAAAAAATAAAATTATGCATAGAGAAGAAAAAGTGAAAAATCCAAAAGACATGAGAAATCTTTACCTCTTTAGTGCCCAAACAAGATAAGCAATCATCATGACAAAGCACTGGCAAGCAGTTAAGAGAAGCAAAGAAATAAAAAGGTTAGGGTTAGAAAATGGGGAAAGAAATTTGTTATTCAGTGAAAGGTAAGAATCTCCGGCTTTGACTGATACTGACAGAAAGTGGTGTAAAAGAAGAAAGGGATAAACAAAAAAGCCTTTTATACACACTTGAATTATTTTTAAGGTATGGGTTGGGGATATGATAATAGATGTAATATGTGTGAAAATTTTATATTGCACTGATATAATTTATTAGCTATTTATTATTTAATGTGTTGAATTTTATAAAATCAGCATTAAGGGATATTTTTTTGTGCAAGTACTCTGACGTGGCATTGCTCACCATAGATCTTGAGGTTACTAAATCATGTCTAAATCTTTAAATATTTGAGATGAAGCATGTAAAAAATATTATTACATATTCTGACACATTCTTCAACTCTCAACAGATTTGTGGTCTGTGGTGGCCGAATTTTCATTTTACTGATATTTCTTTCCTCAACAATGAATAACACCAAACGTCCAGTCATCCATACATTAATATATGTAGTTTTGTTGGTGAGTAATTTGCAAGACAGTTAGGGTTAGTGTTTTGTTTGGTACAGTTAAGTCTCTTTAACAAGTCACGCACCTCCTCATCCTCTAAGCGGCTCAGTGTGTCTGTGATGAACTTGATGTACTGGCTGGTCAAGGTCAGCAACTCACTATAGCGAGTTCTCAGTGTTACATACTAATTAGGGAGGGAAAAAAAGCATTTCCATATTAGACTTTAAGTATCAATATACATCAGTCTTTTAAAGAATGATCAAATAAAAACAGAGTGAAATATATGGAGATAAGTTGAAACATACAAGGCTCAAGGCAGCAATTGTTGAAAATTCACTCACCTCCTGAATGATGTTATCAGAGGCAGACTCCATCTTGGTTTTCTTCAAAGGTGAAGTCAAGGGTTCCACCTGTGCTCTGTAAGCAACCAGCTGAAGTTCATAGTCCTGAAGTAGACAGATGCTTGTTAATATACTATAAGAACAGAGCATGATTTGGAAAAGAATTGGTGCAAAAAATGCAAGCTAATGCATTTACCTTAATGGTGTCAATGTAAGCCTTGGCATATTTATGACATTCGTCACATTTCTCTTTGTTTTTCTCAATCTCCTCCAACAGTTTCTGTAAAGCAGAATCATGATATCAACCAAAACATAATGAGAAATGTCTTTGATTAGACTAATATGCTTCAATCCAATCTGGAGTTATTTGTAAATAAATAAATGTGTTTGTGTGAAATGGCACCTTTTCTTGACCCAGCTGTTCTTTCAGGGTCTTGCTGTCAGTAATGGGTATGGCCTGGATCTTCTCCTGCCTTTGTCTAGCATCTGTGATCCAGCGAATAAGCCAATCATAGCTTTCGCGATAATATCCCAGCTGCCTCCCCAGCTGCTCCAGCTCACGCTGTCGGAGGTCAATCTGGGTAAAAACAGCATGCCAGCGCTCCTGTAGGTTGGACAAGAGCTGCTTGTAGTGATCAAGTTCAACGTCCCTCTCTCTGTGCACCTGGGCCATGCGCTCGCTCACAGCAGTAGCCTTAGCCAGCTCTCCCTCAAGGGCGTCAAAGACGGGTTGTTTGCCCTCTGCCTCACTGCGCATTTTCTGTAGAAAAAGGGATAAACATAAGAAACATGCAAACCCAAAATACATTAACTAGCCCACTGGTTAAGTAAATCTCCAATGCACTTGCTCAGTCGTGTGATTTGATTACCCAGAATTATAAGTTACTGGGCTAAAAAGCAGTATCTAACATATAACAAAAGTACAACAAGGTATATGCATGGGCACGTAATACTACAGACAATCCTTATCCTTTCCTGATGTAGCAGCAACCACATGATGGGGGCAGCCACGGCCTGAAGGCTAGAGAAGCAGCCTTGGGCCTGAAGGGTTCGATTCCCGGGACTGGCAGGAAAAAATGTGAGAGGAGTGAGTGAACAGACA
>JAOTRR010000051.1:17462443-17475224 GCA_028570945.1 Gogo arcuatus
AACAGAGATTTCTCTTGAGTGTGTCTTTCTAGTGAAATTTAATTTCTTTATATCATCATCCAAAGACTTTTGGATGATGATTTTTTTTCGATATGAAAATGTATGCATATTTAATTAAACAAAGCCTCATTTGCATATATAAACGCACATTTTTAAAAATTTCCAGTACAAAAAGTAGTTGTATTCATATCAGCAATCATCTGGCAAAGATAGAAATATCTATTTTTTTTAATACCATATTTACATAAAGTGTCCTGCCTTAATCTTGAAATTCAACATAAATTGCTCAATTCTGAAAATAAATGATGGCTGATTTTGAATGTGAAATAACTAATACTTACTTAGACACACTCTCTACAGCCTCTTTGTTCACTGGTGGCACAATAAAGCACACAGAAGGTACGGTGGCCTCATTGCCTGACTGGTTTAGGACCTTCCACTTATAAGGCTGTGAGTTGTTGAGAAGCGCACACTGTTCGCCTTTGTGCACCGTAATCTGTTCAGAACCAGAAAAGAAAAATCCTGAGTAAGTAGTAAAGAGATATGTGTTTTGATAAGGGTGCAGGTGCTTTTACTAACTTCCATCTGTTTGAAGTCACACACTGCCTGGATTGGCAGCTTGCCTTTGATGGTGGTGGTGGGACTGCGAGGCTTAAGCTGGATGATGCTCTTGGCTCTCCTGCTGAGGCCAGCTATGTGCGTTTTAAAGTCATTCAGCTGCTCCTTCTCATCCTGACAGAAATGACCCATGTAAGAATCAACACTTGATAAACCCTGTGCACAGAATGACTCATTAATGAAATGCAGGAGATACCAACCAGAGCGTCCTGTAGCAGGTCCTCCAGACGGGTGGCGGTGGTGGAGCGATCGCATGTGTACTTTTTAATCATGCTGTCCTGCATCTTCTTCATTTTCTCATCTGCCTCTTTGACATCAGCAAAGAACTGCAAGAGCAGGTCAGAAGAAGAGGTAACAGTTTTAAGAAACAAAAGTAAAATCAAAAAGAATTATCACATTCAACTTTATCTTAGGATGAAGGACAAAGTAGTCATAGTAGAAACTGTGTTTATATGTGTTTTAAGAGACTTGCTGAAAAGCCTGGCACAATTTGAAGTAAAATAAACTGTTATCTCAGAAGTCTCCTTCCCGTGTCCTCAATGCCTCTCCCACATACCGGGGTGTCACAATTAAATAAGTGCTAGATTGGCTGACCTGATAGTATGCAGTGTTCTCTTTGAGATGAGCCTCAATACAGCAGCAAAGCTGAAGGATCCAACTCCACTGGGTCTGCAGGGCTGCAGTGAAAGCCTGGAACAAAAAGAGCATGAATGAAAAACAGGCAAACACATACACACACACACACACACACACACACACACACACACAAAACTCCAACATATTGCAGAATATCTCAGCCAAGCAGACTCTTACCTCAATAGTCTTTTTGCCTGGATGACCGTCCTTAATCAGTCTGTCTCCAGTGACCTGGATGTCATTGATCTTCTTCTCCCGAAGCTCCAGCTCCCGCATCAGTCCCTGAGACATGACCAATGAGTTATGATGCAACCCCAAATCCAGGTAACTCTAAACTCTCTATAAAAATCTATACACATAAAATGTCATTTAAGGAATTGCCTATATCTCTCTTACGGAGTAGTTCTCTTTCTTTGCTGTCATGTTAGTGTTACGGTCACTCCAGTCAAAGTTGACCTCCTCCTCCTCCTTATCATTGAGCCACATGAGCTCTTTAGTGGCAGCACTGACGAAAGCATGGAGCTGATCAAGGTGCCTCAGGCGAGACTTAGATGAGTTCTGAACACAAACAATATCACGTCACTGACTCATGTAAATGAACAATATAATACAGTAGGTGATTGAAAGAACAGTACTCACCAAGAGCTTAGCATACTGAAGGTCCAGTTTGGCAAGATATTCTCTGTATGTACTCTTGCTGGCAGGAGACAGCTGATTCTGAAACACACAGGAAATATAATGTTACATCTGTAAAACACTTGCTGTCAGTACTGATAAATCTATATGAAATATCTCATGATAAATAGGACAAGCATACTGTGACTGATATGAGAACAATGAAAATTGCATTTGTATTTTCAGAGCCTACTGCGGTTAGCGACTGACTTCAACATTGTCCTTACAATGCATTTAATTAGCATAATAATTCCTACGTGTCTAGGCTACATAATGTCTACTATAATCAAGCAACATGTATATACAAGAGCCATGACTTCTGTATCAGAGGAAGCACCAACCCTTATATGAAAGGTCTGTAGCACTTGCTTTACTTGCTAGTAAATTGCTTTCAATATTTTTGAAAAATTAATAAATGTTTATTTTTATAAACGAATAATATTTTACCTCATCAGTTCGTGCACGCTCAATCTTGGCCTTAAAGTCTTCCACTGTCTGATGGAGGCCTCTATGGCTACCCAGTTGGGACTCCACAGTGGGCAGGTCCGAGCCCCATTCTGCATTTTCAATCCTGCGTTGGTTCTCTTCAACCCATGCCAGCAGATCTTGGGCATAGCGCAGAGTCACATCATCCAGCTCAGGCCGCACACGCTGACTCTGCAGCGGGACCTGAGAGGTCATAGCAGTCATGACTCCTGCCTTGAGTCTCAAGTTATAGTCACTGCGCAGATTCACCAGACGCTCATGAAGACGGTAAACCCTAGGTGAAGAAATCTCAGAGTTATCCAATTCTGTGTGACTGACACAGCATCTTTTCATTTTCTCATTTAATATTAATGAAATTAATCTTTATTAAATATCACGCAGGCTCTACTCTGAATTACTGACACACCTGCGGTACATCTGCTCAGCCTGTAGGTGGCGCCCATCTTTGAGAATCTGGACATCGTTGAAGAGAAGACGGATCAAACCATCAGCCTTGTCTAAGCCTCTGTCTACCTGAAGTGTGTTCTGGGCTGGTTTGCCTGCATTTAACAGTCGGATATCCTACAGCAGGAAGAAAACGCACTCTTAAGAAAAAGAAGGAAATGCGTCTTGTATGTAGCAGGAATGTGCAGACAGGGAGGGTCAGAAGCATGAGTGATCTAATAAGAACTTCTAATAATATTCACTTACTGATTGCAGAAGGTTCTCCATCTGGTTCAGCTGCTCCTCACACACACCAGACTCCATCTGCACTTTACTAACTATCCGCTGAAGCCGCTCTAACCTGGATCACAAAAAACATTTCACTATTTAGTGATTAACTCCTTCCTTTTTTGGATTAATAATAAATAATAAACACTCACAACCTCCCTGGTTGAAGCAAGTATTCTAACCCATGTGGATCTGTCACAAATGCCATAGCTCACAAAAACAATCCCACTAAACAGAAGTGAAGTCTCCAAAACCTCTTTATCCACAAAGATCGACACAAATCCCACATTTGTCCCTCATAGTCTTGGCTTGTTTATAGGACCTTGCAGCACCAAACTGCAAAAAAGACTGAGCTAAATGTCTGGAGTGCCTGATCAGCCATTCCATAATGTTATGCTATGAAAGGAGCTTCACTGTGAGCTACATTACTCACTCATCCACAAGTCTTGTGACAGGGGACCAACCCTATCCAGAATCCCTATCCGACTCCTGATCCCTATCTTATGGAGTGATTCAATTATTAACCTCTATAATGTAATATAATCATGATACTCTCATATCATACCTTTGTCCAGGGCAAAGCAAAATAACTAAGTTATCTGTTTTTCATTTACTAGTATGACAAGTAAAATATTTGCATTTTCCAATGTTCTAATTAAAACAAAAATACGATAGCAGGTCCTTCCTATTTATAACAAATAAGTACATTATCTTTCAGAGGACATAGACTAATGCATTTAGTAGATGAGTAGATAGCATCTCTCTTATAAAGCAGTTTTGCTAGCATACATTTCCTCATTTTACTAAACACTATATCTTTAAAGACGTTTAGACAAAAGCTACAAAAGCTGCAAAAGATACATCTGCACATGTGGCACAAGGTGAACAGTTAGACATAGTGTTTATGTAAGGTTCATGGCATCGCTCACCTCTCAAACTCAGTTCTAAGCAGTCGCTCTCTTTCTAGGATGGCCACATGAAGTCGGCCCCATTCCTTCTCAACATCGATAGGGTGGTAACCAGGGGGCACTTTGATCTGGCCAGCGTGAACTGCACTCTGTTTAGGTATAACACATATAACTAACAGCAAAATCCTTTGCAGAGTAAAGTATGAAAATTTTACATTGTACATTTGTCGAACGACATTTGGAAAGATGACACTAACCTCAAAGGATTGATAAATAATTTTGGAATGGTCCTTGTCTGACTCCTTGACCGGACGTTCAGTTTCTTTGAACCTCAAAAACTGACGCCACAGGAGCTGTAATTCAGCAAGAAAACGTTTATTTCCCATGTGTAATATAAAGTTATTGTTATTTAACTGGGGCGTTAATCCTATCGGGATTAGTCATTAAATAACTGTTTTCTGCATGCACAGACATGAGTCAGATTGGTATCAGGTAGATACTGCTCTAAGCCAGTTCTCAGTTTACTGCAAAGAAGTTACTAAAGAGGTACAGAATTAAATTTCATTTACTATCAGCTGGAAATCAAAACATCTATGAAATGGTAATGTTAAAACAAAACTGAAGGTAACTGAAACTATCTAAATGCAGCAGTTAATTCACATAGTCACATTGTTCACATTATATTTATAAAATAAATAAATATACTGCAGGTACCACGAATATTAACAAGGCACTGGTTACAATGGTTTAATTTAATAGCTATTCACAAAGTCTAATTAACAACAAAGAAAAAACCCTAATGTTCCAGGCTGTGACTGAATTTATTCCAGCTCCTTTACCAGCTACATGTCTTTATTCTGCCTCACTTCTTTGTCTAATTTTGCATAAAGTACTAGCTTAAACGAATAAATGTAAATACAAGATTTATTCGTAATCTTTACAGTGGAGAAGCACTTGAAAGCAGTTAAAGAAAAGTAAGTATGTTTCTTTGGAGACATCAACTCTTTGTAACTACAGTTACTCATGCAGTAGGGAGTGGCACAGAGTCTTTCTCCAATTAGGAGAAAAGAAACTTGCCTAGAGGTTATGTTGAATATTTTTTAACCAAAGAACTGCCACACCCTTAGAAGGATTATAGAATTCTTACAATACAGCATGCAAGAGCACAAACCTGCATTGTTTAATGCACTACTGAATAGCATGACTCATTCACTCAATCACAGCAATGACTGGTTTCATAGGCCAACGTGCCAGATAAGGCATTCTCATTGGGCCTTTTGACTATTGTTTTAAACACAAGACACCATAAACTATCATCAAAGTTACATGACAACTTTTAATGATCCATAACAGAAACAGTTTGAGATGATTTGCAGTCCAGATAGTTTATATACAGTACCAGTCAAATGTTTGGACACACTTACTTATTCATAGTAATGAGTAAGTGTGTCTAAACATTTGACTGGTACTGTATATAAAATTATATACATTAAAGAATATCTTGTCTTGAAAGTACAAATATGAAAATTTTGATAATGCAACAGACTTTGTTAAATGCATATCAATATACAAGTATAACCTCACCTCAATCTCCTCATAACTGGCAGGGAACTTCCTCTCCTCGAAGATCACAACATGGTGTCTGATCCACTGAAGAAGAATGGTGACCAGTTCATAGTACTCCTTCCACCGCAGCTCCAGCTCCTGCACACACACATGCACACACAGCTGCTCAAAAATAGACATAGCAACCTTTCAGTCCCATCGCTAACTCACTAACACATATCACACTCGGTTAATTAGGTGTGAACACCCTTGGTCCTGTCTGACCATAAACACGTGAAGAGATGGAGAACTATGCAAGTTATGCAGTGCAGTAAAGAGGCAAAAATCTATGAGCTACTGTTTTGTACTGAACTAACAGAGCTCAGGCAACAGACAATCGCACAAAAATGGGGTACTGGGTTCTGCAATTACAAAATTAAATGGAAAAAAAACAAAGTGAGACAATAAGAGTAGCACTAATAAGCACTAATTTTGTTTACTAGAGGAAGTTACTGACAAAATTCAGAAAATCAGGACACTAACAGAGACAATCTCAAGAGACAACTTAAGGACTTTTATGGGAAAGGAAAAGGAAAAGCAGAAAATATTTAGCCTTAAAGAGCCTCGCTAATTCAATTAGACTACACTGTACTTCTGCTATAGTATGGGCATAAAACTCACACTGGTTTTGACACCATCATGAGCATCAAGTGCACGAGGCATGGCATCATAGAGGGAGGACACGTATGTGATGATGGACTTCTCATCAGGGTGAGGCACGTCAACATCTAAAAACATAGCCAAAAAAATACAAGATTGTTCCAGATATAAATATATTTCTGATCAGTGATTCAATATTCAATTAGGAAGAAATTGTATTCAAGTTATTTTAGAACAAAAACGCACAAGTGCTTCAAATGTCATATGCTACAGAAATTATTTAATATAATCTGCAATTTACTTCATTTAATATCTAAAATAAGATTTTTTTAAATATTACACCCCATTCTGTTACATTGCACCCTCTGAGAGTTTGGGTGCAATGTGAGCAATTAGCTATTATTAAAGTCTATACAATAAGAAGCAAAGAATCCTCATTTGACAGGTGAATAATAAGCAAATAATACGTAACAGGCATGAAATATCCTGCCAGAAAAGTGAGCAGTAAGTTCAAACTGTACCCTCTGGATCGAGTAGGCGTGTGACACCGAGCTCTTTCTCAGCCACGGTGAAGGCTTGCTCCAGGTTCTCCAGGTTGGTCTGGCGGTACACTTTTCCCATGTCGATAAGTCTGGGTCTGAAAGCGTGCAAACATGAGTAAATATGAGCAATGTGAGTAGAACTAGTGCATAATCAACCAATAATTAATGGTATTACTGCATTACTAGCTAATGCCATTTGATCAGAGAAGATAAACGTTTTTGATTCCAAAGAAACGTCTTGAATTTGTGTTGTTTGAGCTGCTACAAACACTGATGGAGTTGGCTTTAAGAAAAAAGAAAAAAAAAGAAGAGTGTACTGTCAGTACTGTCAATAATCCTTGAAAAAAAGGATTTAATTCAAATAGTCTTTCAAGACAAAATCTCAGGATGTGTGTGTTACTATATTTCAAGAGAGAAAAACCTCATAGTTGGTGCTGGTATGGAGAACCCAGGACATTAATAGCTGCACGTTCAGGGACCATCTGTCCCATAAATCCTGACTGTCAGCTGTCTCCTGAGACACACAGCCACTCCTGACATGCCACTCATTAAGCAGGGGGAACCCACTTAAAATATACAGTGTGCTACACAAAACAGTATAAGGTCAACATATATCCCTCAAGTTAATTGAGCACCACAGGAGACACCAAAATCTGTAAAAATGTATACCTAAATAAAAGGCAAAATTACCCAAATGATACACCAAACGTGACTCAAAGCCTAAAATTTTAACGACATACTCATCACCCTGGGTTACGTCAATGTTTTGAGAAACACATAATATTCAGTCTAGGTAGAATAGAGAAATAAAGGTGGATTTGAGAGTTCAGACCGGTATAACTCTTTGACGTGTAGGGTGGAAAGCACAGCGTAGTGATCTCCTGGGCTGGGTGCAGAGACTGAACCACTGTTCCCACCTTCCATCCTCTGTGAAAGCTTGGGGGAGATGCTAACAGACCTCCAACCCTGCCCATTATCGGCATCGCCTGCTGAGGAGTCTTCACTGGAGTGAGTTCCTGCGTTGTGGGAGCCTCTACCTGAGTCTCCAGAGATCTCAGAGGGAATCTCCTCACACACCATGACCACGCGGTCTTGAGCATCACTCACTGAGTTACTGCTGCTGCTTTCCCGATGCTTCTTAACTGACAGCCTCCTCTTTAAACTGAACATCATGCCGCTTAGAATCAATGCTAAGAAGAGAAATGGTGCTCCAATGCAGATGAAATGTTCAGGGCATCTTTACCATTGCTGTTATATTTCAAGGCACAGCAATTTTTTTCATCAATTACTTCTCAACATAAGAACAATCCAGATGATCAAGAAGCACAATTCCTTGCTAGGAATAAATGACGTTGCCTTGCCCAACTCTCGCTGTCTTTTTGTTCTAGGTGCGGAAAATCCCAAACACCTTCACAGCAGTTCTTCCTCTTCTAAGTTACATCCGTCATTCAGCATGGCTTACCCAAAACTCTTTAAACTAGATATCCAAAACTCCAAAAGCAAAAAAATCAAATAATGAAATACATATTCCAGTCACTAAAACAGGAGCAAAAAAGTGCCAAGAGAAATGAAGGAAACATTGCAGTAAAAACGTCCTCGCTCTTTGTGCAGCGCTGTCAATAGTACTGTTCCTGTCTGACAAAAGCATCAAGCTCTTGCTCTCGCTCTGAAAAGGCAGTACCCAGGCTTTGCAGATACATGTTAATGCTTCACAAAGAAGGTTCCCTGCGGGGATGACTGTCTTTTCTTTCAGAATGACGCCCCATGGACCACACCCTAAACCATTTAACTCTTTATCTCTCTCGCTACCATTAAACCATTTTTTTACCACTCCTGTTCATTCAGCCACTCCCTTTTTTCATCTATTGAGAATAAAGACCTTTTGTTGTGTTATGTAATTGCTAAAATAACATTCATGTTTTTCTTCTTCAACTAAATCCATGTTTGACTTTGTTTCAATCTAACATAAGGTTTATACACTAATTAATCTTTACATCAAGACAGCAAAAGGTCTAGTGTGCTACTTTTAATACTCTTTTTCTGGATTTTGCAGTCATGCTGATCTTTGTGCACAGACATACTTAAGTACCACGCCTCTTGAATACTCCAATAGCAGGCTGGACTTAGGGCAATACAAATTTTCCTTTTGATAGATATTCTACTTTTGATATTCTACTTTTTTGGACCAAAGTCATGTCTGATCAAGAGTGAAGCACAAGACAAGCTTAATATAGCTACTACTAACTACTAATATAACCCTAACCCTTAATATAACTACTCCCTGTAAAACTGCCAATTATTTAATTCATTTCAACAGCTTTTCTTCGTATCACATTTCAGCAAAGAAGGATTGCTTTGATAATATGATTCAGTCAGGACTGATAAAGTGAAAACAAGGTACTTATGCTTCAGCTCTAATTAGCATAACGAATATCATTAAAACTAGTTCCTGGATGTCCCAAGTATCCTTCGTGAGTACTTACTCGTGTCTGTGAATAACAGCACTGAAGAGCTTGCCGTCCCGCCAACTGGTGGTGAAGTTGTCACAGCGCAGACCTTGGTATCCCTCCACCATACGCTGTGACCATAGGAGCAGCTTTTCCTTAGCTGACATGTCATCAGACTGCCCATTGACCTGGATGTCTGAAATCTATCAGGTATCAAAAATGCATGTGATTTAACACGTGCAATTTAAAAAGGAAAATGTCCATAATTAATAACTTTTTACAGAATACCAGCATGCAAATCTTTAAAAGATTTTGAATAAAAGACACCATATACATGCATGCACTTCATAAAATGAGGAACAAAGTTCCAGTGATTACCATTAACCTCCGGGCCCTTTGGTTAAGTACCTTAATGGAACTCAAATTTCCAGCACTGGGGGATGCTGGGTAAATGAAATAATATGGCAGTATTGGATGGAAGATCTGTTTTGGCCAAGGATTAGGTATTAAATACACACTAAAGGGACAAATGCAACCAGCTAGAATGGGCAAATCAATGGCATCACACAGGCAAAGTTTGTGTACTTGGCTTGAGCCAAGTTTCATGAGATTACGGTGAAGACCAAGCTACAGCCTGGGAACAGATATCTTATTTAATTTAATTTTATCTCCCCTGTTACCCAGGACAAAAACAAATGAATCCCCTCACGTAGGCTATCAGCCTCCATCTAGAGATGCCTTCCTGACACATCCTCCACACCCAAACACTGAGTCCCCTGCAGCACAGAATATGTGACTCATTGCAGACTCAGGCTCAGAAAAGTGAATTAAGATTTGAAATCTGTTAGCACAAGAACTAATGGGCCAAAATAATATCTTGCCCATAGCTGACAAACCTTTCTTGGAGTAGTAAAACTGCATATAGTCCAATGCTATTGATTACTCTTGATCATTAATAATTTATACTTTTTGAGTTAAAGAAAACATGATCTACAACAGTGATTCAGATAAATGAGGATACACAAAACTTAAGACGGACCATTAACATTCTCATTAAAATTTGTCTTCTCAAGTCAAAAAGTAGACATGTCTAGTTATCTTTATGTATTTCCATAAGAATTGGTTTTAGGTTGATTACAATAACCAAACCCATGACTGCCCACTTCCATAGTAAAGAAAGAAGAAATTAATTTAAGGAAATGATTGATTAGATGCCATTTGACGATTATGTCCCAAACCACCAAAAGTATTAATAACTTCCAACTGATTTCCCCAGACTGGTAAGGAAAAAGGCGGCGGAGGAAAATGGTAAAGGAACTTAACACTGACAGAGGAGGAGACCTGGAAGTGGAGGATGATGGTCCATATAAGCCCCAGTGTAAGCTTGGGATTTCCGTCTGCAATGTCATCATTCCTAATGTTCACCAGCTTGACCTGGGATAAACAAAATAGCAGGATTTATGAGAAATTTAATTGATATCCTATGAACATTGTTTTTTAAATATATAAAGAAAGACAATGAACCTGTCTTCTTATATCAGTAGAAGCTGTCTTACCTGCCGGTGTTTGAGGAAATCCAGTGCTATCTGTACATTCTGAAGTTTATGGAATCGCATGCGTCCTTTTTCTCGAGGCTGAAGGAATAAAGGAAAAGTGAAAATGGAGGAAGACAGACATGAGACAAAAAGACTGTAAATTTTCACAGAGGTGGAAACCATAGCCCATACCCATGCAATAAAAAGTGAAAGACATATTTAAACTAATGTTGATTTCCTTTCTGTCTCAGAAATATAAAACCATCTAATGGATGCTTAAAGACAAGGTCAACAACTGATGAGCATTCAAGTGCAACCTTTTGGAAGTTTAGGCCAATTGATGGTAAGTATAACCATAATGACAAACAATGATTGTCTGATACATCTGCCACATTGGTTACACACCCAAAACATGATCTTGAGGTTCAGATCAATGAAAGCAGCAGAAGAAAAAGCACCAATAATTCATGCAACAGGCAAGTTAATTATCCTGTTAGTGGCATTCAGATCATTCATGACTTTTTAAATGAAATTTGCACAAAGTATAAGTAAACTGCCTACTATAAACCTTAAAAGAATTTGAAAGTTTTTTATATTTTATGACCTTATATGAAATGTTGTTTAATTTAATTTGGCATCATAACAATCCAATTTAAATGAATCAACACCAATATTGTTTTTTAATCAAGTCTAAAGAGAACTGATGCATTTTTCCATCACACTTAAAAAAAAAAAAAATCCTAAAAAAAAAGTCAACCAAACTTTTTGACAAGAGCCCTTATAAAGGCTGTCCACTGATGCACCCATGCTATCACATAAAGGAAAAAGATCTAAATGACAAACCCACTCACCAACCGCAAGTTCCTCACAACGTCCCTCTCCCTCGACTAGCCCCAGCAAGAGCAGTGAAAAGAGAGGAGGCAAAGCCAGTACACAGAGGTCAGAACACAGAGATAGGGAGGGATAGAAGGAGATGGAGGCAAAGAAGGAAAAGAAGGAGTCACACAGGTGCCATACAGTTCAATGAGATAAAGGCATAGAGTGGACTGTGAGGTTAATGTGTTATGGCCAAGAGGAAAAGCAATACTGAAGCATGGCATCAAGCCAGCAGAGAACAAAAAGTTCACAAATGTCATCTGAAACCCAGTGTTTTGGTTTTGGGTGTGATTACATATTTGTATTAGCAGTTAAATCTTTGGATGTGGATAATAAATTAAAAATATTTAGAGCAAATTAATTTTTCAAAAATATTTTCCAAAACATAGATGAAGTTTCTTTGACAAGATCCCACTAGATCAAGATCAATTTAATTTTGCAAATACCCATCTCATGATTAAGAAAACACATTTTTTTTAAATATAGATGTGGTTTTTATTGGCCTAAGCTTGTTTCAGAAGTAGTTCAGGTTCACTCCAGGCCTGGGGACAGGTATGTTGGGTGTAGGGTTGCTGAGTTGGGCTGCAGACAGTGAACAGAGTTATTCAGGCTGAGGCTCACCAGTGTATCCCCGGACAGCACCTCCAGCAGAGAGATCAAGTTATGTCCATCTCTCAGGTCTTCATACAGATCAGTCACATGACGCTGTACCTGAGGGCAAACAGAGCGTAGAGTCACCAAAGATCATCCTATGCCTTAATGATTACTAGCCCTTTAAGGTGAAGCAACATTTTATTCCAGTACACTAATCTTTACTCTCCTCAGTAACAAAGTATCATCCTCAAATACACACGGGAGAGGAATGCATGCCCCCAGGCAGGAAAGCAACCCTGACTTTAGTAGAGACACACCTGCCAACATACCAGCTGCCTTCCATTTTCACAGATGATTTAGTAGACTCATAGGGTTCTGATGATATATTGAAACAATCCCCTATACCCGTTTTTCCCTTTACTCAAAACCAAAAAGGTACACACACACACACACACACACACCGATCAGCCATAACATTATGACCACTGACAGTTGAAGTGAATAACATTGATTATCTCATTACAATGGCACCTGGCAGTGGGTGGGAT
>JAOTRR010000051.1:17475324-17490010 GCA_028570945.1 Gogo arcuatus
CTGCCTAATATATCCCACCCACTGCCAGGTGCCACTGTAACGAGATAATCAATGTAATTCACTTCACCTGTTAGTGGGTATACTGTTATGGCTGATCAGTGTACACACACACACACACACACACAATTATGCTTTGGGTCTATAGCCATAGAGAACCAAACAGTGCTTTTAAGAATATGTGTGGTGGCCTGGGAAACCCCTTAAAATGGTAATATTTTGATGTTTTGGATAAATAAAAAGTTTGAATCCTACAGGCTTTCTGGAACTGAAATATGTTCAGAAAAGTGAAAAGGGGGAAAAGAACCACAAAGAAAGTTTCAATTCTAACTGAGAGGCAGGTGCACTCAGACATTTTGACAGCTGATATCTCATTACAAACACATTTGATTAGGCTTATTTCCATTTCGCATGTAGCTATCCAGCAACTTAATCAAAGTATAACCTTCACTGTTTGAGGAAGTTTTAGATGTCTTCAGGCAGACTGACTGTTTGTACCACCAAATTACCATACTGATAATTTCTTGTTGAGGTGTCAATATGTTATATATATCCTGAAAAACAATTTTTTTCCTGTTTGCCAGAAATCAGACATAGTTGTATCCGGTGGGTTTTTCCCCAGACTGCCACACATATATTGTTTTAAACCATCCAGTGCTGCAACTCATTAAAACATTTCAGAAAACAAAAGGGTGCTGTAATGGTGCATGTTAAACACCCAAGTGATGAGAGAGTAAAAGCCTTGTGGATGACTTCTGCTGCTGTTTTATTAAAAAAAACAAAAAAAAAACTATAAGCAATTTGTTTTTAAGTCAAGATCAGATTCCTCATACTTAAAGTGACAGCATAAGAAGCTCCACAGTAAAAAAAAAAAAAAAAATCCCCTGGAGGAGAGAGGGGAAACTCATGCAGGTCAGAAAATGCGGTAGATACCAGTTCTGCTGGGGCTTGTGTGCACATGCTACCTACCTCTGCTCTCTGGTGCTACATGAGGAGACGAGGCATGAAATGAGCAAAGACAGCAATAATGAAAAAAGGAGAAAAGAAGGAAAGGCAATGAAGTGATAATCAATGAATACACTATAAAGTGCACTATGTTGACTAAAAAATATTTAAAAAGTTGACTTAGCAATTAGACACATTTATAAACATGAATTATGCACATTCATAAATTATAGAAGCTGTTTATGATCTACAGGAATGTGCTGTGTACTGAGTAATTAATAATTAATTCAAACATAAGACTTTATATAGCAGTACTAGATTCATGTGCAAGCATCAGCCAAAAACTTGTATTCTAAGTCTTAAAGACAACATCTGCATAAGAATCTTAACTGTGCTTCCTCTAAGGGAACAGTTTTCAGGATCTCCAGACGGTCCAACACAGCAATAAAGCAAAACTGCTGACCTTTTGGAAGACCCTGAGGACAGGTTTGAGAACCACTGCTCTAATTAAAACCTGACTGATGTCTGATGTACTGTTTATGTTTCAAAGAATATTATTACAGAATTTTACTGTCAAAGTAACTCTCTCTTTTATGATGATAAAACCTTTAATTAACATTCCAAACTGTCACCACAAACACTAATCCTAACATAAATATATAACCATGATACCTAGGACAACATGTATAGCAGTATATTACAGCACATCCATTTTTACACCTCTCTTTCTTCTTATACATCCAACCTACAAATGTGAAACAAATTTTCTCGTTATTTACCCTTTCACATTCATGTGCATTTTATGATGCTAAAATGCAGTGTGCAGGTTTAACCACTAGGGATCACTATTGTAACATGTATTAACTATAGAAGTGCCTTCAACATTCTACTACGTCATGCTTCCTCTGCCTGCCTAATTTAACCAGTGGAACATTCGCTGAGTGAAATGTAGAGGTGTGAGTAATAAACTACAACACAGACACCATTATGTTCCCTTCCCTGTCTACGATGCCTCAGTTTTCACACCGCTCACTGGCTCCATAATTAATAAGATCAGTCCATCAACACTAAGCAATACTCTGCTGTTGTGTTATGTTAAAGGGAAGCTATTAGTCTTATTGTGTTCATTCTAAAGCTGTTGACATGTAAAAGCCAGTGTAAAATTAGCACTCTTAATTATAATATTTTATCACTGTCTGGCTTTCAGTATCCATGTATAAAATCATGCAGCAGCATTGCACTGTCTGGTGAGGTAATATTTATACAGATGGGTTTGTGGTTGTATCCAAAGCAAACAGTGAGGTAGCCTGGGGTTGGTCTGCTAAATAAAACAAGAAAGTACACCTGAATACAGTGTGTCCCTGATTTCACAGACCATCTCAAGTCAAAATCTTTTATAAGTTTCCCTCTCAATATATACTGTATATAGTAAAAACAATTTCTCTTTACACACTCTAATCTCCTGACCTGAGGATAGGCCATTAAAACACCATAAAACAATTAGGTTTAAAGGGCAGAAAGTAGACTGTAAAGTCAGACCTCAGACTACGTACACTTTCTATACACTACCTAATCTAAAAGGACTTTCCATTCTAACGATGTAACTGATTAATGACTTATTAATAACATGTCATCTATTTTAATATCCTTTAGTAGAACTTGAACAATCTCTCATGGAATTGCTGCATCGGTGAAATACATTTAGCACTGTTATATCTTGGTATAGTAAAGCAGCCAGGCCGATGAAGCAGGTTTGAACTAAACTAGCCTGAATACAGCCTCAGAATCACAGGCCTTTTTTAAAATACCACTTTTAAGATTATAATCACTGCAGTGGCATTCTTTAAATGAATGTCAGAGGAAATTCATGTATGGCTGAGGGGAGACAGATTGCTGCTGCAGGTCTAAGGCAGACAGTCAGCCACCCGCAGCCAAACACACAGGCTACTGGAGGCCAGTCTGCCTCTTCAGAGGAGCAAAATGAATCCAGATGTGTCTGACTCACAGAAACTCTCAAAACAGTTTTCAGCCAAGTGTTGTGATTCTGGCATTACCCTGGACTTTTGCAGAATAGGCCTTTGTGCAAGAACATTTTTTCTTTATGGGTTAATGAATGGGAGTCTTTAGTCTTTTGGAGGCTGATCAGTATAAACAGAAAGTCCATGGTATTACTCCTAACTTTGCAGCTGCTTTTGTAAAATAAAAATAAAAAATGACATAGTATATTTTTTATGTAACAAAAGCTGATTTTCTTTACAAATGAAAAAGTCCGGAGGGATAAGTTAGCCTTTTATAATCCATATTTCCTCTTTCAGAACCCCTCACCATTCTGACTGGACTATGATAAATTGGCTGGTCATTAGCAATTATTACAAAGCTCTGACTGAAGTACACTATGGGATAGGAGCTATGAATAGTTTGCTGACAACATGTTTTAAGCCACTGGTGTAGAATTCACTCTTTACAATAACACTTCTATTGCCTGGGTGGAAAATATCCTGCAGATTTACATGTATTCATTTGGCAGACCTGTGTATCCAAAGTGACCTACAAATAAGACAGGCAGTTCATTCCTCTATCATAATATAAAAGGGTTTTAGACATGGTGATATAATTAAATGCCTTTCACTCACTAATGAGTAACTTTGGCTGGAAAAATTTCTTATAAGTAAAAAAAAAAAAAAAAAAAAAAGGTCTAAAAGTTATATAGACAGGCATCAATAACTTGCTGCAAGCAGCTAAAATGAGAGAGTGGACTGAGGTGAAGACGGGCAAAAGAGGCATTTTAATTCAAGACCAGACATGCTGCTGAGTTTTGAATTTGTTTGCAATGTGCAAGCTGGTGAGCCAGCAAGCAAAGAGCTGCAGTAGTGCCTGAATGAAGATTGTTGTTGCTTTTTCCAACAGGTATATAACCTGATGTTTCTCATATTATACAGATTAAAATAATGAGACATGGTAGTATGGATGTGCTGAGAATTATCAGCATAACAATGTTTAATCAAAAGGGTCTATAATCTATAAGAGTCGAGGAGAGATGTTCAGAGAGATGTTCAGAGAGATGCTGAGAGAGATGTTCAGAGGAATGTTCAGAGAGATGTCCATGTTGTATTTTAAAGTACAGGGGCTCAAGCCTTTCACAGCCAGGGAGCACTTTAACTATATGTTAAATTCAAAAAGGGTCTTCAGAGTGGATTTTTTAATGAATATAATCCAGCTATTCAAGTATTAGGACCATTATTTAAATGTGTATAACTTTTCACTGACAGAACACACCCATAATCACAACCACACGAACTTAGTAATAAATATAATAACTTTGATAATCATGGGTTGTGGCTTCTATCACTGTAAAAGACACAGACCCCATTTTGAAAACCACTGCTGTTACTACGCAAAATATTTTGTTGATTCAAGAGCTGCTTGCCTTGCTGTTTGTGTGGTTTCTTGATGCTATCTGAGCAGATTTATAATACATAGCAGTCAAAATAAAATCTAGGTGTATGGAAAGCAAATGTTTTCCACAGTCTTACTCCAAGGTCCCTCAAGTTTAATCCCTTAATCCCTCAAATGCCAAACTCCCATACTGAACTGCAAAAGGGATTCCCTATGATGTTCTGCTTCCACCTGACTCCAATTTTGCACATATTAAGCATATGCCTTTAGGAAAAAGGTTCAAAGCTCATCACTGTGCTAAATCAAAATCAAATCATCAGAAGTCACTGAACTTCATTTGAGATTCATTTGAGGTGTTGCTACTGTGGTTGGCATATGTTCAAACTGATAGTTTACAAGGATGTTCCATTATCTTTGTTTTCAACAATTGGTTTAAATAATATACATGTTTTCTCCCACTAATAAGATGTAAAGTGGGGACTATAACTTGTGCCCACATCTGGAAGAAGACCTGAGCATGTGAGATAAGAGGTTATTACAGAAATCATTTGTTGAAACAGCAGCAAACATTGATGAACCAGTAACAGAGTAACCTGAATTACCTTTATCAGGTGCTTGTTCACCCATTTTGTGAAAGTCTTTTTCTGCACCCTGTCCCGTTCATCTGTAAAACACAAAAAGAAATAAGTTATGAATAATTATATTTTCATGACTTGAAATCACATACTGTATATCAGATAAACAATATGATCATATGGATATTGTATTTTACTTAGAGAGAAAAGCACAGCTGCCAAGACAAAATTAACACAGGTCCACAGATCCACAGGTACAGGAACTCCATTTTAAAGGTGAAGAATAATTTGCATAAGAATTGTGAGTAGACAGTGATGAACTGGATCTCCTCTGATTCAGCCTTACCAAATACAGATAATGACAAGCTCTACCCTTTGCACAGACACGTTCACCTCATACCAAGCCACAAGCACAAACTGGCTCAGGGGCACACACATCTGAAACGGGTGTTCACATGGCACATCACTTGGCATGCTTAGCTGGGTCTTTAACAATACCAGAAGGTGGAGTAAGAATGTGAGCTCAGGGGATGGCCTTGAGCAGCACATATACACATGTACAGACAGAACACCAGAAATCACAACACTACTAAGTAAAATTAATATCAGTGGAACATGAAAGTGCTGTACTTTCATGAGTCTCTGTTAAAAGAAACACACAAGGAGCACATAGTATATACACTATTTAGGACACACACTAGCTGAACTAACCAGTTCACTAAAAGTGAACTGGGACTTGCTTAAGTACTGTGGCATGGAACTATTTTTATTAATATTTTAGGAGTGAACAGAGGTGGCAGAAGTGAAAAGTTTCATTCTACCAAGACGTGAAGTGATTAGTCATGTACTAATAAAGAAAGGGCTGTCACCACCACTATACAGATCACATCCTGTTCCTACATATGAACCATGTGAGCGAGCCAGTAAAATTCAGTCTAGATTTAGATTTACTAATTTACCAGATACTTTTATCAGAATGAAGTTACGAGATAAGTTAAACAGCATATGCACATAGCAGATGCACTCTGGGACTAAACAGATGAACAAATAAGTTGGTTTAATGCTCCTTCAAGAATAATAAGGTTGTCCAGAAGAAAAGCAATGGTTGAATCCCTTTTACTCAATTTGTAGTTCATATTAACTCACAATCACTACAAAGTAATGGTTGTATCAGTTATATTACTGAGAAACTCTTCTCACAGGGTCTTACTATCATTGGCTTTTGCAATCTAATGAACATGAAATTACATTTTTGGAACTGTTACACTATTCTTGTGTGTATTAGGCCACATCCATAATATGTAATTCAATGATTCAAAAATCACTAGATGGTGAATCACTAGATGATTTCTGCTATCTATGAGAGACAATGCTCATTTTCTCTCACTGTGTACTGACGTCTCTCACAGATAGCATAATTTACCATGTTCATCAGAAGAAACTGCCTGACCAATAAAGATAACTGGTGACAAAGATTTGTTATGGCTACAATTCATGAGCAAAACCACAGTGAATCAAAGTAGAAGAGGGGGTTTCATGATGATTAACAGAAGCTTTAAAAAAGTCACACAGCTGAAAAGAAAATGAGAAGCCAGAGCCATTAAAAGCCACTTTTCTCAGATCACTGACACACCCTTGTCAGACAACTGAAACCCATTTTCTCCACTTTCTCTCCGTTCCTCAGGGTGGAGTGTCACTGTACCAACGTTGCTATGGTGAGCACCTGCTGAACTTTTACCAAAGAGGGTGGAGCAATCCTCCCTCATCAGTAAAAGACTTCCTTTTTTGGTGGTTCCGAGTGCAGGGAAAATATGTCGATTACAACATCTAACCAGTCATAAGTTTGCTCCTGAGTAGCCTTTGAGATTTGAGACATTTAAAGAGCATGTACTTTGAGTTTACGGTTAGAGAATTCCTCATTCAGGTATTGCATTTCAGTGCGAATGGTTAAGCCATCACACCTGCAACTTTACAATGGACCACACCCTTTGGGCAATGTGAAGTCAGGAACACAGGAACCTAATATGAATGAATGTTTCTAATTTGGCTCTAATCATAAAGAAACATGTAATGTATTATTGATAACTCACACGAGAGAATACCGGGTACAAAGTAAATAAATAATAATTTTTTAAAAACCCTAAATATTAATGATAAATGATAATCCTCAGTGTAAAAAGTACAGGAACGCATTAATAGTACATTAAACATATGTCAGTAGTGCCATTGTCTTAGTGTCAGAAACATTATTTGCTCAGGATTACTTTTGTTTGTTCATCTGCACAAGTACCAGGCAACAGGATAAAAGGGGTGTGGATCTTTTCAACCTACAGTGAAAAGGTTAGACACACCTGATCTGAAAGACTTATGGCACCATCAGAGATTTATGTTTATTGTTTTGTTCAAACATCCAGCAATAAAGCAAGATTATTGCAGCATGGTGGTATGCTCCACCATGACCAACTCATAAAGCGAATCCTGATACAGTACAGTACAAACAAGGTCAAAACACCTGGAACTACAACTCGGTGGAAAAACTATAAATACAAATTGTGAGCTGAAACATATATGATTACCACTTAGTTATTTCTTTATTATAAAAGTGTAAAGTAGAACACCAGTCTTTGCCCTCAGCAATGCATCAAAGCACAGCATTATGGTAAAAGTTATGATGGGTACTTGTGCACTCTCTCTCCAAGAGAAAACCACAAACTATGCAGAACCTCTTTTAGCACAGCCATATACAGACATCATAAACTAGCATTTAGGATGGTAGCAAATTTCTCAGAGTAACTACAAAACTATGTCGAAATGATTAATCACTGTACGTCGATAATAACACTTGCATATTTTTATTAGTTTTAATCAACCAGTCTTCTCCCAATCTAAGCGTATTAACAGCGAGATAGTTCTCACTCAGGTACCTTTCCTGCCATCCATGGCTTTAAGCATGCCCTGGTAGAAGGCATCGTCTGAGGGCACCCTGGATCTCCCCATGCTGTCAGAGGAGTAGTTCCTCTGTTTCTGTGCAGAACTCATTTTCTCTGTATCAGGCTTATGACACTCTTCCTGTGTCCTACTCTCTTCTTGTGTCCAGCCACAGGTTGATGTCCGCAAATCTCTTGCTGCTTTTCAGAGCAGCAGCCTGCAGTACTGTGGTTGTATTCCAGCTGAAATGGACTTCCTCCTTTTCTTGGTCTGGTTTTGTTCTCTGCACTGTCAACTCACGTTTCCTTTCCGCCTTGCGTTCCTTCAGCATAAAAGATGCCTACAGGCTACGGAGTGTGGGCCTGTCCCTGCTCTGTGTGTGTGTGTGTGTGTGTGCGTGCGTGCTTTCACTAAGCTTTCAGAGGACATTGTGGGCTTAGATGTGCCCGCCCTGTTACTCTGTCAGGACAGGAAAAGAGGGAGGGACCGGAAACCAAGAACTCAAGGTGTGGTTACCAGCATGCCTCATGTACCACCCACATTCACACTGTATACACTGTACACACTGTACACACACACACACACACACACACACCTTAAACATTAAGTGGAGGAAAATAAGACATTAAAGGAGATTAAGGAGAAAGTGGCACTGGAATGAGATACAACTCCATCACATTCTGACATTACAACTGGCCAGAATATCCTCACAGAGAATATTTTTGTGATAGATGTACAGATTTTGACAACTTGACTGAACTTATTCTAACTTTCATAATGCCAATACATTTCTAATTACTACTGGACTTTCCCTGCTTGCATGCACAAGTACAAGCATAAACTCCTTTGACAATTACTCATTTATCTGGAACGTTACTTAATCATGGCTTACTCATGGTGCAATGAAGGGTGGAGGAAAAGGAGTGTCATTCAGGTGTCCACAGGATGGTACAATTAGTCATCCACCTACCCCAAGCAAGCCTCAAACACCTGCACACACCACCAGCATCTTCGCAAATAACATGGAACTGTGTCTGCCATGATGAAAGGGTTAAAATCATACAGAGTTACTCATAAGCACACTTCCTAGTATTTCTACAGTTTTAACCTAATTTGCACACATTTTCCATCTCCATAACAAGAAACCACAGACCTTCCTGTAAATGAGATTGGTCACTATTAGACTTGCTCTATTTTCAGATTTTTAGCAAAGCCAAAAAAGCTAAAACATTCTGCATTGTGTAACATCTTCCTACACAAGTCTATAAAGTTTGCTGGGATGAGCAAACAGGATGCCTTATCAACACGTACTACAACACACATAGACCATCATAAAATACTCGAGTACATGCCTTAGGAGTGGCCCAATGCATAAAGTGGCCCAATTGATAAAGAGCTGCTGAATTATGCTCGTTTTACTACATGATATCTTTCTAGCATTTCTTTAAACAAAGAAACAACCTATTCCTGTACCTGTTCAGGCTTGACTGCTGCACAGTATGCGGATGTGTTTACTTTATGATATTCAGAAGCTCTGCAACAGACGTAGAGGAACACACCTTAAATAATGACTTTAGCACTTACACACATTTGTCCTTACAAGTGAAGGAATTAAGGAGCGGCAGAAAAAATTCAAACATTATCCCCCGGAGCGATAGAGCTCCACTGCTATAATGGAGGTTGTGGCTTAACGGATCAAACGATTCCTAAACCATCTATAATGTCACTACAAGTAACCCTATCATAAGGAATTAAAGCCATGCTTGGGAACAAATACAGAATGTCACCATTAACTAGAAATAAAAGAGGAACATTTTACTGATATGCGAAGTACTAATCCTTTATGTAACACTATCACCACACCAATTTGGTGATTATGCACCTTTATTCTGACATTCAGAGACAAATACGTCACACAGTGTCTGTCATATTTAACATCAGTGTCACTTCAAAGTGGAAAGCAGCTACTTACAGTTACAGCTAAGCAGTCACTATCAGCATTCAGTTCAATTCAATTTTACTTGTGTAGAGCTTTTAACAAGGGACATTGTCCAAAGCTTTAGAGAAATATATCATTTCCAGATATAAATTTATCCCTTCTTTTATCCTGTTATATACATTTATCCCTTTATCATACAGTATCTGTAAGAGTCACTATCAGCATCTGTAAGAGTCACTGTCAGGGTGCCCCACCCATTCACACACACCAAGAGTGACCTCTTCATCTCGCCCTCAGCTAGCACTCTGTGAGATCATCAGGTTGAGCAGATGAATCATCATCATTATCATAAGCTCCGGTAAATCCTCAATGAGATGATGCACTGAAAGGCACAGGTTTTTAAATATTAGTACAATAGAATGACCAAAAAACTGTTCCTTGGATGATGCTAATATATTTTCATCTATCAGAGCCTGAAGCAAAGAAGATAAATATTGACATCCAGGTCTGGAACAGCAGCAACAACACAAGTCTAACTATCCGATTCAAATCTTTCATAGCACACCAGCTCCAGCAATGTCTCACATGGCGATTCCACTGCACCTTCATTCACTGATGGATTCACACAGAGACTGTGGAACAAGTTGGTCACCGGACCGTTTCTGCAATGGCATGAAGAAGAAACGTCCCATTACACGAAGCAAACATGCTTATTATGCTACTTCTAGACCAGATGAGTCTTTTCAACAATAAAGGCTTTCATGTGAGGATTTAGTTATATTCTATGGACTATTTTCAGTCTTACAGTGTCTCCCATATTCATCAATCAATGTGGTTGGAAAATAAGGAAATCGCACTTTGGTATTTTTGTAGTCATACTCAAGTGTTACCCCAAGTGCAGCAAATAGGGATACTAAAAACATACAGACTACACTTTCAGAATTTAAGGTACTAAACTGTACTTTTCTTTGACACTGGGGTGGTCCATTATGTATTGCACCTTCAATATGTATATTTTAACTGGAAACCTTTAAAAATAATTTAAGGTACATAATTGAAACTTAAGGACCACTACTCTAAAATCTATAGGTACACCAGATGGACTTTCTAGGTAAAAGATGTGATGATACCACCCCAGTGACATAGAAATGTTCAGTTTGATATCTTTATTATGTCACTAAATCAACTAAACAGTACACTATAAATTAAAACTACTAGCTACATACTTTGCATCTGGTATATAAGCTCTTCTTATTCTACTCCTATCACATGGAGCATATGAATCATGCTGCTCAGCACTCCCTCCATTACACTCTCAGTAAGGATATTTTCATACACTCTACTGATTAAAAACACATCTGTAATATAACAGATGAGATTATATACATTGGTGAAGTAGGAGCTCTCTCGTGTTAAAAAAACAAACAAAAATGTAAAATTTACTCTTACTAGTGGTTTAATTCAAAGAAAAAAGACACAAAGAAAAAAAACAACCTTTCCATCTATTACATAATCTTTTTTCCTGGGTAAATTGTAAGCAGGTCAGTGCCGAATGAATAATGTGAAGAAACAGGACACCCTTGGAAGGAAGGTGACAATAAAATGGCAGCCTTCACATTCCTGTGCAGGGTGTAACACGATCCTTCCCTGAACACAGGTGGAAACTATCATAACTCCTATCTGTTTTATTTTCCTTCTCCCTCTCTTCTGTGTTCTCTGCTTGTGAGAGCATGTGCTGAGCCACCACACCTAGATGAAGGGGAATGTTCACACCCTAAACACTATCATTTCCTTAATCTCATTTTAGAACTATATGGAAGTAAATGTAAAAAACATTTGTGTGTCACCGGACTACATTACATTAAAGGCATTTAGCAGACACTCTTATCCAGAGTGAAATACAACATACCCAGAGTAGCCTGGGGAGCAGTTGGGGGTTAGGTGCCTTGCTCAAGGGCACTTCGGCCATTCCTGCTGGTCCAGAGAATCAAACCGGGTACCTTTTGGTCCCAAAGCTGCTTCTCTAACCATTAGGCCATACAACCAAAAAAATAAATTAATTAAAAAAAAAACAAAACACACTGCAGTCCTTTTTACTGTGCCCATGTGTCCTTCACCATCTCTTCTCAAGAGCCACTGTGCTGACTCGTGGTCCTTTAATATTTACAGTAACCTAAATCCACAGATCAGATGGCAATATTGCCTTAAAACATAATTTGAGGATGAAGCAAAATCTCCTGGCACTGGCATCAGTAACTGGGATCTCATTGTACTCATATTACAGTTTACAGAGAAAATCCCATGTGCCAGGCTTTTGGTTTCCAGATCATTCAGCACAGTGAAACTCGAGGTTACGGGGACAATAAAGTGAGAATGATGCCTTACCTGCTGTCTCCCTCTAATGGAGATGATTGTTAAGGACATCCCGAGACACACAGCTATTCTAAGGAGCAACAAGCAGTATGACAGAGAGACTTTATATTTTATGTCTTAGCAAGTGACCTTTTATTTTTATGATTAAGCAAAGTTAAAAGTATTCCCACTTCACGTCCAGTGTTCCTGGGATAGACTCTGCATCCACTGAAGCAGTTACTGAAAATGGATGAATGAATGAATTTAAAGTTGACTACAGGAACAGTGGAATTATAGGGAGATTAAAAACTGTTTCAGGAGCACAAGTGCTCATGCTGTAACTCAATTAGAGCTTTAACAACTATTTTGTACCTTCTTTGTTCCTCTGTTATGGTTATCTCAGTATTGTCAATTATAGTTTTAAAGATTCAGAACTGTGCTTATTCCATTTATACATATTGTTATTCAAAGGCAAAACTGATCATCAACCCATGAATCAAATTATCCCATGACACAAACTGTGATTAAAGTACAACATTGATTTTTGTTATAAAGTGTATACAAATATTAATCTGGTATCTGACTGTGTTAAAAAAAAACACACATCTACACCACAAAATGAACTTAAGAGATAGCAAATGAATGTGTCTTAATGACACTTCATAAATCCAGCACTAGGTGGCGAGAAAACACAAGACACCCACTACTAACTACTACCACTGACGCTATTTACGACGCATATGCAAATAATAAACAGTGAACCAGTTTGTAGCAACCACTACTTTGAAAAGCTGCTATATTTCAACATTTAGAGAGAGATTTACAAAACAAAAGAGAAAGAACTATTTGAGTGTCATTGATCTCAATCCTGATAGAGTTTTTTTTTTTTTAAATTCTGTTAATGACCAAGGCCTGCATGAGTGAAATAAGGCTTAACAACAGCAGAGAAAACACAAAACTGGGGAATCCAGTGGCACGAATGATAAATACTACAATCCTTTGTTTTATGATTTAACTATTTACATTACATTAATGGCATTTAGCAGATGCTCTTATCCAGAGCGATGTACAATGTACCCAGAGTAGCCTGGGGAACAGTTGGGGGTTAGGTGCCTTGCTCAAGGGCACTTCAGCCATTCCTGCTGGTCCAAGGAATCAAACCAGCAACCTTTTGGTCCCAAATCTGTGTCTCACACACTTGCTACTGCTGGGATATAAAACAAAAGAAGCATTTTCAATACAACAGTAATCCCAGCTTGATAATAAAGTGTGTACAGCAAAATCCAGGAGGCCACTCTGCACAACATGCTGGATCATGTCGATGTCAGTTTCAGTGAAAACTCAGGGTCAACCTTGTTGTGTAACTTTAGCAAAGCCCATAAGATAAAAATATGCAGAGTCATAAAACTGACTAACAAGTTAATGATGCACCAATTACCTTTAACACTGTAACTCTCCGATGTGCAGAAAAGTCATACTTCCTGCAAGCTAGTACCCTCCCAATGCCCATATTTAGCAAATGAACTGTACCTTACCTGTGCAACACATTTTGCTATATAAAAATGCAGATCTCTCTTCATAGCTTATCTCGTGCAAAAAATTCTGTCGTTCATAGAACATTTCAACACCATATACTTCAAATTTTCTTTTAGCATTTTTTAGTAAATGTTCCCTCTCGGCATGACAAGAGGCTTTGAATTTCCTCATTCCATGTTCTTCAACATTTGCTGCTTCTACAGAGACACACACAAAAACACACACACACGCCCCTACATACGTCACTGGAAGACAAAACAAAATTGTCCAGTAGAATAACAGCAGTATGTAGAATAACATACCATAGGAAAAGAAGTGTTGAAGCTCTCCACATGACACTATTAATTAATTCAATGATTAAGTTGTTCTATCAGTTCAGATGTCATCAACTCAGTATTATAAGGTTGTATCTAGCATTTTGTTAAAAAATTAGTTAACCACATAAAGGTCATTACTGGGGGATATATTATTCCCTGTGGTGCTTTTTTGTTTTAATGTAATGTTTGAAAAAATGAAAAGCTCCAAACTCTCAAATAAAATTAAATTTAAACTCTCAGATTATACATTTCAATCTGGTAGCCAATCGTCATCCAGGATGAACACAGGACACAATATATGCAGCCTTTTCCAATCAACATCTATCAAGAAGCCAAAGCAACCTTTAGCTGTAGATGTTCTACATACAGTATGCTCCATGAGAGTAATAAAAAAATAAATGTGCAAGACAGATGCAGTACAGGTCTAGTGTATTCCCTGATTTTACAATGTATAAATGTTCTGGCACAACAGAAGGACTTCAGTGCAGCAGAACAGGAATACTGTAGCTAATATCAGATAACATTAGCATGAAATATGACTTATATTATCTACATGCAATGTGTGTAATAAACTGAATTAGCTGCTGTAACCAATGGAGGTTAGCTAGCAGACTTGTGAAGTGTGTTTGTGTGCCTTCACCCATACATCAGCCATAACATTATGACCACTGACAGGTGAAGTGAATAACATTGATTATCTC
>JAOTRR010000051.1:17493403-17505725 GCA_028570945.1 Gogo arcuatus
AATGGTCAGGCAGGAACATTTTCTGAAATCTGGTGATTTGAGGCGGATTTACCCACATACGAAAGTTGTATACTCAGGGGTAACAGGAGGGGATAGAAAAAACGCAAACAAGGTAACTTTATCTTTTAGTGAAAGTGCACTGGTCTTTAGAAAGACCATTTGACAGAAAAAAAAAAATCTCCCAAAGGTGTTTCCAAAGCTTGCCTCCTGTGTTTGTGCATATGGCAGATGGCTATGAGGGTGATGATGTGCCCCAAAAGCAGAACGGTGGGGAACACAGGTCCCAGGGGTGTAGCTAGCATTAGCACTGAGATAAGCCTAGGACAAATCAGGCAGCAACAGGTGGAAGGACAGTGGGGGACAACATGAGTGCCACAAAGATCAGGGGTGGGTCTACATTTTTAAAAAATGGTAGTAAAATGTCTTCCAGTAAAAAACTCAACGAGAGAATCCAAAAGCTTGAGTTTTTTTCTGGTGTGGTACTTCTCTTGCTTGGCATTTACATACCCCTTTCCTAAACACCGCTTCCATCTGACTTTTTCTGGTCTTAATCTCAAAAATACTTGTACTGGGAACACTCATGACCACACCAACTGATAATTCATTAGTACACACAGAAAGTCAGATCAGCTGATCTTGATGGATTGTAAAACATTCTTGCTAGAGAATCCTAGAGAAACTCTAAATATTCAGTCCATCATAAACCTCATCAAACTGAGTTGCAAGCTGATAAATAAAAAGTTAGAACAGTCTGAAAAGAAACAGATAAACAACAAAGATTCTTTGATTCTTTGCTACGTTGCTTTCTACGGCTTCAGTTGAAGATTATGTTTATGATATTGCGCAACCAAAGTAGCTTGACATAAAACAAACACTAGCCTCCCCTCTCGCTAGACCATAAGCAGCTTCAAAAAACAAATCACAGCAATCCTGACAAGTATACACATTTCTAGAGATAAAAACAGGTGGGAGCATTTTCATGCCATCTGCAATCAACATTTGCGAAAGCTCACAATCGTAGATGGCTGAGGTTTACAGATAATTTCTACGCTCCTACACCAAGCTTTGTCAATACATGACTGACAGTCAAGCTTGTTGAGGGCATCGCCTCCTGACCAGCTCCATACAGCTTGAGTGGGAAGTCATAAACATCAAATAAAGAAATGAAGAGAGGAAAAAGCCTCGAAATGTCACATGTAATTCTAGTCTCACATAGCGTGGATGGGTTTAAATATGGAATAGAATTTCAGTCTGGCTGCCTGAAGGTCATGCTGAAGTGTACATGCATTTCCCCTCCTCCCTTGACCGTAACAACAATCAACTCGCTGGGTTTGCCAAAAACACACACAAATATATTGACACAGACAAACGTGGACAACGGTCCAGTTGTGCTGACCTACCAGGTATGACCTTCATGGAGCAGGCTGTGTGGAGGGAGAGGAAGACCAGGAGAGCAGGACTGGGGGAATGAGGGGAAGGGAAGAGGCTCCAGTTTCTTTGGTGTGTGCTGCCTTGTTTCACCCCCTTCTTACTTTTGACAGCCTGTGCCTGCTGCTTGGATATGTCAGCCTGCTCCCTGGTGGCTTTGCCATTAGGTGGGAGGGGCAGCTAGAGGCCTTGGGAGGTGGGCAGAGGGGTGGGCAAGTGTCCAGGGAGGCAGTAAGCACAGTATTAGAGCCTGCTGGAGATATAAATATCAAGTGACTAAAGTGGTCATGATGGGAGAGATAGAAACTGATGAAAGTGTGCCCACTTGGCTTCAGAGGACCAAAGAGAGATCAGACTGTCCTTGGAGGATGATAGAGCTATTCTGTGAGATTATGTCACAGAACACCAGCTTTACTATGATTATCCAACCCAGGAAACCTGATCCGGAATAAATCCTTCAGTCACGTAGGATTATCTTATTTTGGTTCTGTTTATGTCTCTATGCTTGTAATATGATACTACCTATTTAATATCCTGTATCAGGCATAAAGCAATACCAAGACCAAATAAATCTTTTATTTATATGCCTACATTATCCTACAGTAGGTCTACACATACTGTATAAAAGGTGCTTTAAACTGTCACATTCTCTTCTTTTTGTGTTATTTTGAATCATGGACACTTTCAATCATATGTATCCAACCTTATTAGTGTATGTTTTGCTCTAATGAGGCAAACAATGCTTGAATGCCAGGGATGGTTAGAGATGCCTGTCTCTCTCATAGGATACCCTGATGCTTTAGAGACCTCCCATTGTGCACAATACACCCTAAATATAGCATGCTTTACAGCACTCTAAAACCAACATATGGCACAGTAAATAATGGTGCTGAAAGACTGCTCATTTTACCAACCATTATCTCATTTATGTTTATGCTACCGCAGCACTATATTTAAATAGGCTACATCTGCAAGGTTCGACTTAGAATTACTTTGAAAATTAAAGCAGCATTCATTAAATAGTATTTTCATGCACTGCTGATTCCTTAAGAGCCACCCAATAAACTAGAAATAGGTTTAAGCCTAGTCTTTCCTGCTAGGTTAAAATGGATTCTAAGATCATTCATTCATTCATTCATTCATTACCAGTAAGCGCTTTATCCTGGTAAGTGTCACTGTGGATCCAAAGTCTATCCCGGGAACACTGGGCATGAGGCAGGAATACATCCAGAAATAGACACCAGTCCATCACAGGGCACAGTGCACACACACATTCACACACTCATTCATACCTAGAGGCAATTTACTGAAGCCAGTCCACCTATTGGCATGTTTATGCGAGGTAGAAGAAACCAAAGAACCCAGAGGAAACCCACACAGGCACAGAGAGAACAAGTACTGTTCAGAAACTCCATACAGACAGTAACCCAAGCACAGGACCAAACTGATGACCCTAGAGCTGTGAGGAAGCAGTGCTACCTACAACATCGTGTGTTGCCAAGTTCCAAGATAATATGTCTAAAATGTATGATTAATATCATCTATTTAATGCACAAACATAGGAAATAGGCTGAACATGAAAATGCTATTTAATGAACACTCCTAGGCAGCTAGGGAGCCATGAGTGGATTCTCACATTACTAGATACTTGCCTGGAGGTATGTATTACCTGTTGGTAAAATGCCTTTGCCTGTTATATAAGGACATCCCAATTAATATTGAATTATAAAGTCATAAACCCAATGTGTCCTCCAAAACTTAAGTCATGAATGAACAGGCAGACACCAACAAAGACAGACTATCATCTCATTTCTGTGCTGCATAAATGGATTTGCAGAGTAAGCAAATGTAAAGCACTCAATAGAATACAGTTACCTTAGGGGGTGAACTCCAAAATGAGAAAAGTACAGCTTTACAATACACCTCCGGGTCTTACAAAAACACTGGCCAAGTCTGGATATCTCATGCAATGTAAGCATATTTTGCTTAAATAATGTCATCAATCTGTCTGAATAAGAGATGGTCAAACTTGTGAGCTATTTATTCATGTTTCAAGAGAAATATACAACAATCCGAACAAGCCCATAATAATAATAATAATGTGGTCCCAAAGCATACCGATTGTAGCCTTAACTGAATACAGTGACAGCCTGGAACAGAGAAACACATGCTAGCCTGTACTTACTGTACTGTGTTATACACTATAATTAAAACAGGCTCCAGTGGATTCATGACAGCTCTTTCTTATACACAGTTAAAAAATAAGGGACTTGCTATCCCCCAGAACACGACAACAAATAAGAACAATTATTTCAGCAGTACTAGGAAATCAACTACAACTATATTTTTACATAACTGAACAAGACAATATATGTTAACAGGCTTCCTCTACAGGATTCAGGGGACAGTGATACAAACACCCATGTTGGTGGTAAAAGACAAATTTACTGACTGACTTTAGAAGCTCATTGCTGTGAAGCCAGCGAACAAGCTATTGATAGTGTGCAGGACAGTACTCAACTTCTTAAAGGTCAGGTTCATATTTGTCTCACTGAATTCATCCATGGATGACTCACCCTCTAAACCACAATCATGTGGCATGAAAGAAAAGTGACATTCTGCCTACTTCTGGACATCTGACAAGATCATAAACATTCAGGAATTTAGAGAGTGGGCTGACACTGGAAAACAAAACGGCATATCTGAGAAATGACCCTGACTCAGGCACACTGATTCACAGTTTGCACGTAGGCAGTCAAATTGCAAGTCTCACTAAGATTACATTGTACACAAACAGGATGGTACCCAGGACACACAACTAGAAACTACCTAAACCACTTTCATTTTCTGCATTGCTTAATATCATTGATGGACCTGCAAAAACAAAGCTAGCTACACTTATGATTTCTTTTAAACAGAAAGCTGATCTACTCTGGATGATATTTCTCTGAAAACTAGGAAGGAAGAGCAAATTAGGGTGACTCCATGGAAAAACTGCATGTGGCTACTAACATTTCCTGTCTATGAACCATATTCTCCAAGTGACACGTATTAAAATTGGACATATTTTCCATATTAATTGAAGATAAACTAGATGGAATGGGATCTGACTAACTCCACAGGGCTTGAAATGGAAGCTATGCTCATCCCAAAAACTGAAATGTTTTCACAGACTTCAGCTCACACATGCAGAAAGAGATAAAATAATGTCACCACAAAGCTGCACACAATGGCAACGATGCAGTAGGGGGCAGCAGACAGTTACCAAGCTTTATATATGGGTTGTTTTTTTTGAGCAGATGATTAAAAAGAATCTGTTAAAAAAATAAGATGTCCACATGTTGCTGAATAATAACTAACACAAACACTGAGAAAATGGTGCAGTGCTTTGGATTGTTGACCAACTCTAGGTTTGATAGTACACAAACACGTCCATGGTGATATGCCAGCTATTAGACCTTCCTGCATTGCACACATTCTGCCCCACCCATAACCATGTAGGTACACATCTTTAGCCATCTCTACACTAATGACTAAATGTGCAGAGACCCAGTGTAACAGAAGTTTAAATGCTCATGGCAATGAAGCCAACAACAGCAAAATCATCTGCCAGAGCACATTCCAGAAATTTCTGCTGCACCATGTATTGCATGCGCTCATGGGAGATAGACGGTGATGGCTTTTTTTTAATAATATTTATTTTATTTGTGCTATGCTTTACACATTGGGCACAACAGAAGCAAGATGTCATGCAGGCTGACTTTGAAACCAGAAACCTCTGATCACAGACCACAGGACAAAGCCAAGCACACAAGCTTCCTAAAACAGGGTAAAAAATTGCTGAAAGCACAATACTCCCCTGTGCATTGATAATCTTATAGCAAAGCAAAGCTGGAGGCTTTAATACCTTTCTTCTGAACGAGTGAAGGGTTGGGTCATTTCCGGTATGAGAAACAGAGAAAGTAGGAAGAGATTCCTGCACTAATATTTAGTGCTACAAATCTGCTTATGTGGTCAGCCATCTGCAATCAAGTTTAAATGCCTCTGTTTTAGAACTATGAGATCTAACTACAAATCACACAGTATGCAATTTACAAATGCAATGCCTTATTATGGAGCTAGTATATCACCCTGATGTTCTGGGTGTGGATGTGGTATGGGTAAATGCCAGAGAAACATTTCATGAAATGTTCTTCATATCCATTGGATAACTCTAAACTAGACAAACAGGTCGATTGTGCAAACTTTTACTAAGCACAAGAGTATTGTAAAGTGCTGCTCACTACACACTTATTTCAAACAGAACATCAATTAGGAATGACAACACTTGCAATATGCAGCTCATGGATGTATTGCTTCATAGCAATACTTAAAATTGCAACAAGTTATAATTTTTCAGTGAGAACTGTGATAACATTTTGATTTAAAAAGTAAATCCACTTGCAGGAACAGTGGACTTGAACTGTACCTTATACATAGTAACTAAGCTTTTGACCAAATGAGGGCACCCCTTATGACAACTTCATGCTAGCCACACTGACCCTCCCACACTGTAAACACAGAGGAACTGTCAGTGGCAGTGGCAGTGACACTGCACATGCACAGAAAGGAAAGAGGAGACTCCATTTTTATCATACCTTCAATGAAGTTGGGAAAGGTTTTAGGCTCTGGCTCATCCAGAGAATGGTCCCAGACGACCTCTTTAACAGGACTCTGAAAGACAGCACGCTCTTGAGCCAGCTCCTCTAAAACATCATAGTCCAGGTCGTCTCCTGGAATCTCAGACACGGGTGGCACAGCAGGTTGGCTTCCATCTGCACTCAGAGTAGGAATCTGCTGCTGCACCTCAATCACCTCCTCTACTACAACTATCTTCTTACGCATGGCAGCTTCGTCCTCAGATAACAATGGTTTCTCCTCAGCAGAGAGTGGGCCAGTGGTGACAGGCTTTTTGATGGCCTTGCTCACAGAGAGCACTTTTTGCTTCTCTACTCTGCTCTGTGTGTCAGGAGCGGCTGAATGTTGAGCAACACTGGGAGGCTCCCCTTGCTCAGGGTAGGGGCCGGACTGGGCTGAAGCTGCTGCTGACGCTTCGGCTGTGGGTGCTTCCCTCAGTTGCTGTGAGGAGGATGTTTTTCCTTTCAAAACCTCCCGTTTTATTTTTTCAGCAGAGGGCTGAGCTGGCTCCACCTCTCCTTTGTGTATAGGGGCCTCACTCTGTACAGCTGCTGTCTGGCTGCTTTCTTCAGAGCAGATTTTAAGAGACTCACTTATTGCAAATGGTTCAGACCCCTGGTTGGGATGAATTTTATCTGCAACCTGGGCTGACACCATTTCCTTGGCTACACTGGTTTCTGCAGCTGATGACGGAACTTGTTTATCAGCAGCAGTCTGCTTTTTCTTCTTTCTTTTTGAAGACTTTGCAGCTACCTCTGCCTCTTTCTTCTTTGAATCTTTGGCCTCTGATTCTTCTAGTAGTTTTACTGGTATTGGTGTTTGTTGGACTGATGTTATTTCATGCTTAGTTATCCTTTTCACTTGTGTTGTTGCTTGTTCCACAACTTTTATTTCTTCACAGATAATAACCTCTTTCACCTGTTCAACAGCAACTGCATCTGAGATTTCAGGAAGTGGACTGTCATGCTTAAACACTTTGCTCTCTGTCTTTATAACAGTGGTAGACAATTCCTGAGATGGAATTTCTTCCTCTTTGGGAGCATCTACTTGAATAGGTTTGATATGTTTGGATGTCATTTGGGTATCTTTTGTCTCTTTAATACTAGATGTCTTCTGTGACTTCTTACTCTTCTGAACATTGCTTGTTATGACAGTTAAAGGTGCTGCTGGTGTTATGGCTGATTCTGCATCAACATTACTGGTCTGTTCCTCCAAAGATGCTTCAAAAGGATGCTGCACAAGACATACCTCAGTTTTTTCTTTAATAAAGTCAACCACATCATTTGCAACTGTTGTGTCTTCATTTGTTTTGGACACACATGGCACTGCTGAGCCAAAAAAATTGCCAGTGTCATCTTTCTCCTTTATTTCCTTGGTATTTTCACTTTTATCAAAATCAGGTACATCTTTTGTCTGTGCCTTCAGTTCCTGAACAGTGGAAGCTGACATGGAGATATACATGTCTTTATTTTGGGGCATTTCATCTTTAACTAGATGCTGCTGAGGACTCTTAGTCTCGTTCACTTTCAGTATTTTTCCCTCTTGTTTTTTAGATTGAGGAGGCATAGAGACATCCTTGGGTGGCTCACTAGTGATGAGTTCCTGAGTGGCTTTAGTCTTCAATTCCACTGGCTGAAAAGTACATGTGGATGATGTAGAGAGATATGATTCTGTATTTTTGGTCATTTCATCCTTGGCTGGATGCTTTTCAATATTCTTTGTCTTGGTCATTTTTATTGTTTTTTCCACTTGTTTTATAGAGGAAGGAGGCACTGAGGTCTCCTTGGCTGGCTTGCTAATGATGAGATCCTGAGAAGCTTTAGACTTATCCTTCAACTCTACTGGCTCAGTAGTAGAAGTTGTGGAGATGGACATTTCTGTATTTTTGTGTACTTCATCCTTGATTGGATGCTCCTGTTCATCCTTGGTCTCAGCCACTTTCACTTGTTTTTTAGAAGGAATCACAGAGGCATCCTTGGCTGGGTTGCTAGGGATGAGTTCCTGTGAGGCTTTATTTTTTGGCTTTAATTCCACAGGCTGTGGAACAGTAGATGTGGTTGATATAGATATATATGTTTCTGTATTTTGGGATATTTTGTCCTCAGCTGGATACTGCTTAACATTCTGGGTCTCTGTTACTTTCAGTGTTTTTTCCACTAGTGTTATTGAATGAGAAGACAAAGAGACATCCTTAGGTGACTCACTAGTGATGGGTTCCTGACAGGTTTCTGTAGTTTTGGGAATTTCCTCTTTGATTGGATGTTCCTGAATATTTTTGATCTTGGTCACTCTCTGTGATTTTCCCACTTGTTCTTTAGAGGAAGGGGGTACATGGGCATCCTTGGCTGGCTCGCTAATGATGGTTTCCTGTAAGGCTTTAGTCTTTGGCTTCAGTTCCACTGGCTGAGGAGTAGAAGTTGTTGTGGAGATGCATGTTTCTGTATTTTTGGGCATTTTATCCTCGACTAGTTGCTCCTGAGTAAACTTAGTCTTGGTCACTTTCAGTGTTTGTTCCACTTGTTCTTTAGAGTTAGGCGGCATAGAGGTTTCTTTGGTTGTCTTGGTAATGATGAGTTCTGGGGAAGCTTTAAAACATACCTCTTCTTTGGGTTTACCTGCTTTGCTAATGGACATGGAGGCTGCAACTGCAACTGTTTCAACAGTAACAGGATTTTGGGCTGGCAGATCCACATTTACCATGGTCTTTGGTGCATTTTTAATCAGAGATGCGTCACTGGTTCCCTTGTAACTCTCAGACATCTTCTGTACCAAAGATGTGGCATTGCTGATTTTAGCAGGTGGCTGATGGGAAATTGTGGTAATCTTCTTCTTAACACTGTGGTCTGTGACTTGACCACCTTGATACATGGACTGGACTTGGTCCCTAGATTCCCCTGATGCCCTGGATTTGTTGTAATCAACAGTAATTGGACGTCCTCTAAACCTTGATATTTTCTCATTGGGCACTGACTCTTCTTCAGTTTGCATCCTGTTGTGACGGTACCCCTGCCTTTCCAACAGAGCGTCCTGGCTCTCTGCACCTACCCTTCCTGGTTTGGGAACATATGAAGTTGGACCCTCTACCGTCTGCACTCGTGTAGCCCTCTGAACAATGGACAAAGTAGCAGCTGGCCGCCGCACTCTCTGCAGTGGCGTGGGCACAATCTCAGGTGGCAGATGTAGGTAGTCACGCAGGTAAACAATACCTTCATTAGTAAGATACCAATAGAAATGCCTCCAGGCAAAAGTCTCCCTTACAAAGCCTCTGGATTTCAATGAGCCCATTGCTCTAATCACCTGTAGGTTTCCCACCCCTGGTATCTCAGGGTGCTTTATCTGGGGGCGCTTGTCTTTCTTGGCCACCATTACACCATCACGGAACAACCTTTCATAAATGGCCCTCAGGTTGTCAAGAGGCATCAACATTCCAGCAACCATTGTGTTTCCTTAATCTGCCTCGGAGAGCATGAATAAACAGAAATATGCTGACCACTAACCAAGGATAGACAAATTACTGAATGACTCACTCTTCTCTCTGTAGAAGGGTCCAGTGGCAGAGCCGGCTGCCACGTGCTTTCAATTGAAAGAAAAAGAATGTGTGAAAAAAAATCCTCCTGGATGTGGGTGTCCTCTCTCTTGTTCAACTCTCAAGTCCTTAGAGAGCAGGTCAGTCTTCTCAAAGAATCAAAAACCTCCAAAAGCAATCTGAAAGGAAAATCCTTTCCGTCCTTTGCACTGCCTTGCTTGGAAGTGAAAGGAACTGGACTGGAAGACCAGCAATGACAGAGAGAGGGGGTGTGTGCAACAGAGAGTGAGACAGCACTGCACACCACTCAGCCCCTCCTACCTTTCTCACAGAGAAAGAAAGGAACACTATTAGCCAAATGTTCCACACACAGACTATTAGCAGTTGTGGTCAGACTGAATTAGTAAAATCAAATAGAGAAATGAAGTCAAGATTTGAAAAAGAAATAAAACAGTGAAAAGTTTCAACAAAAACCTAGAGGAACATCTCAGTCTTGCCTGAATGCATGCAGGACAAGGACTAAGTGTAGCCGGCCACACACTTGTACAACCGAGCAGTATAAACACTCCCTGGTGTGTCAGACTTTCGTACACTAGCAGGGAGTGAGCTAGCCAATGAGGAATGAGACTAAAAGAAGGGAGGCTCCCTTTAGGCATACAATATTAGATAGAGACACCAGTCATTCACACCCACTCTCAGTTAACCAAGTTTACACACTTTATATTGTGTGACAAGGCTTTTTCCCTAGAGACATTTACTACAGACTTTCCTGGGGAAAAAAAAAGATACACAAATGAGCAACTGAAATAAAGCCCATGTTAGGGTAAGGGTGTCAGCGCTCAGCATCTCTGTTAAGAGATTAGATTATCCTTATACAGATAACATATTAAGAAATATATGCAAACAAATGAGTTAAATGTAAACATTTAGGGACAGAGCTAAATAATATAGAGCAGTACTGCAGAAGAGAAACTAGGAAGTTGAGTAATTTTTTCCCCACTGCCTTCTCTGATATTTCTTACCATTTTCTCCTTGTGATTACTTTTATATATGCTTGATACATCACCTGTAAAATATACAGCAAACTCTTGTGCATATAACAAAAAAAGCTGTAAATTCACTTTTTTTTTTTTAAAGTCATTGTGGTGGTTGCTTGAAGTGATGCAACTCGTTGAAAGAACAACTAAAGAATTTTACTGTCTCAATATAGCCAGCGAACTCAAATTGCCTATGAGACACATCACTAAATAAAGACCTGTCCATTGGAGCTAACCTTTCTTAGCAACTTGAAACAAGATATTCAATTTCACACCCCTTGATAAATTCTGCTCTTTACATCTGTCTCTCCATTTATCTGTCACTGTGAATGGTAGTGTGACACTGAGCAAGCTTGAATTGGCAATAGAAGCGATCCAAATGAAACATTTAGTCACTGTAATAATTTAGCAATTGAAGAAAAATGTCAAGGAGATACTGCAAAGATCAATAAAACAGATTTATCTTTTAATTGTTGTGGAGAAATTTGCTCCAAAATATTCATCACCTGTTTGAGTTGTATGTATAAACTCTGGATAGCGGCAAGAAAATGCAACCTCACCTAACAAAACTCTTAACACAGCTATTCAGCTTAGTTTAATTACACACCACCACCATAGCTCTAATTATAATCTTTCATCTACCTAGCTACATAACTGGTTCCCAGCTAAATATCCTTAATAGGGAATCTAAAAATAGGCCCAGTTTATCTATACATTATCCAATGTCCTTAAAGTAGCTTGGAACAGGGTATGTTGAATGTAATGGATATATTTTATAGATAGGTCCACTTTATATTGGGAACAAGCCTGTTCTACATTTAAAAAAAAGTTCTGAAATTAGGCCATTTATTTAAAACTGTTTAAAGAGAAAGATTATAAAGTGCTTTACAAAAATTAAAATGCACAGCACTGTTTTTTGTGTATCAAATATAAATAGCAATTGGTCATTGAGGAATGAAGAATTCACAATTTGCCAAGCATGCTTTTCTTTCTTGCAAAAGCAAAAACTTCAAATTCCCACAGCACAGAGAACTGCATAATGAGACGCTTTAAAATATAACTGGTCACACAGGTAAGCACTGTGCTATAACACACCCCTAGCATTTCACAAATTCTTAGTCTGACAGGTCATAACTAAGCACATGAAAAGCAATTTCACAAGGGGCCACACTGTTCAGGTGAACAGATTTGCAATAATTAACACTTTTCACCTCAAGGCATGTTTCCAGGGCAGTGAGTCAAGGCATGTGAAGAAATGTAGATAAGACTGAACATGTTAAGCTTTTTCACAAGGGAAATGAAAAATGAACATCCATAGACATTATGTTTTACACAAGCCCTGTATGCACAAGAACATGATAACTAGACCACCAGCTACACATCATTCCTTTCAAATTATAATATACCGGTAAGTGTTTGCTCAGTTGATCCACTGCATTGGACATACAGTACCAGTCAAAAGTTTGGACACACCTACTCTTTCATAGGCTTTTCTGTATTTTGACTATTTTCTACATTGTAGAACAATACTGTAGACATCCAAACTATCAAATAACATATGGAACAGATATGGAATTATGTGGTAAACAAAATAATTGTTTAAAAACAAAATATGTTTCATATTTTAGATTCTTCAAAGTAGCCAGCGTTTACC
>JAOTRR010000051.1:17624129-17637126 GCA_028570945.1 Gogo arcuatus
TGTGCTGTTGTATTGTTTTGAGTGCAATACAGGTCAAAGATTATTTACAAATCATGATTTGAAAATCATGTTTTCAGTTTTAATTTCAATTTCAGCATACAGTCCCAACTTTTTCTGATTTGGGGTTGTATTCACTATTCAACCATTATGTAATTTTGTGATAATCATGGAACATTTGTGAAAACCCACTAAATGTCTTATAATCACATTTCACACACTGATGATATTGTGCTCTGCAGTGTAGGTAGGAATGATGGGGGTGCGGGGGGGCCATCACTTGGCATGGCACTAACATGAGGCGTAAACACACAAAAACATGCATACATACTGTCTCTGTCTCAAATGAATCATGGTGAACTGACAAAAGAATTGAATGCACTGAAGAATCATTAACACTTTAACAATAGCCCCAATCACTGACTTCATACTAGATCACACTAGATATGCCAATAAGTATGTGTCCCAGTGCTTAATAATAATTAAGGATAATGAAATAATTTGGGAAATGTCAGGCAGGAGGAACTAACCCTGGACCTCAAGATGAGCGAGCATAGAAGAAAGATAATTATTTTTTCTAACACTAAGATTTTTATATACTTCCCTGCTACTGAAAAAGGACACAGTACACAGCCTATTTCAGATTTATTTATCTAATAAGCACCTCAATGCGCTTCTCCCAACTCACCTGAAGACCATGCCTAGCTTTCAGTTTGCTTCAGCCTATTTTCATTGGTGTACCCAAAGTCTAGGATCTGTGTGTGCTGAAACAAACAGCAGTCTGAACAGTGAATGAAGGTCTTTAGTTCAGAGTGATTTCTTTAGCTTCCTCATTGGATGCCAAGAAACAGTTAAATAAATATTGATATTTGAACAAATGAACACAGTCCATATGGACTGTGGACACTTAATTAAAATGTTTATCTAAAAAAATGAAAAACATACTCAAAGTACTGAAAATGAAAACAGCTAGAGTTACAGGAAGTGTTGTTTTTATGGTGGCCTTACATCGCAATTATGTGTGTACTTAGTGTAACAGGAGCATAATTCAAGAATCACAAATGACATACATGTAATCAGGTGAGCAGGAACTAAAAATACAGAGGGTAGACATGAATGCTTACTATACATGCTGGCTAATGTGACTTCCCCAAGATGGCAATTATTTTCATTAGCAAGGTTGGTCCATCTATGTTAAACGAAGTGCTTCATTGAAAAAAAAAATTCTATGAGTGTGTTTAGAGTGCAAATAGTTTCCTCCAGACTGGACCTCTCTATTAATAGTGAAGCTGCGTGCAGCACATACCGCAAATAAGTCTTGAGTAGACGAGAGAAAACAGAGAGTGCCACTGCACTTCATACACTGAGCAATTCCACTATGAAGAGAAAGGAGAAGCCAAGAGAAAATATACTGCGGCAAAACATAGCAGGCAGACTAAAGTGAGCATGGAAAAACACTAATGTATCATGCATGAAAACACACCACCAGCCACTTACAATTCAAAGAAAAGGACTGAGGTTAGAGAAGACAGTGTAGAACAGAAAAAAAAGATTATGGTGAAACAGGTGAATGTGAAAGTGCTGCACATTTGTCTCTTCTTAGACCCTGCATAGGCCTTTAATATGGCCTTTCTCATTGGGAGGTAATATATAAGATGGCCTCTCAGCACATGGCTTGAAATAAAAAGCAAAGCTTGAAAATATATCAAAAATATACGTCCACTGATTTTACACATTGCCCACTCACTTCATGGCAGTGCTGCTAATACCTTCCAGGGGAAAGTAATAGATAATGCCCGCTCAAAATTCACTTGAAGTTGATACCATAGGATAATTTGCATATTCATTATCATTATCATTTGCATATCCAAACATGTTACATGAAAAACAAAGTATTTCTGAAGACATAAGATTGTGCAAATGCAACTCCATCAGGCTTTATGCACTGGCAGAGAGTCAAGCAAACTTGGTCTCTCAACATAACCAGCCGGTGTGATGTGAGCTTAAGAGCTGTTTCGAGTATAGGCCAGCCGGTAGCATCTGCTCAAAATGTTATTTGCATTAGGCTCACTTTTTTTTTTAACTAAAGTCACTACAGGGGTCTAAAAGGTTGCCAAGCTAGCAATAAAGTCAGCAAATTGGCAACGAGCTTTTCAGAATTTAATTTAAAGAATTTATTTACACCAAAGGAGTGTAAATATACGGAGTATCTCACCATTCCTGCAGCGCCGCATAGGCATTTTGCACCTCCTGGATTCAGCAATTGTAGGGCAGGGTATCGTGTCCCTTGGCGGTTTTTTCACAATATGCCGTGTGCGAGTCTCCAATCCCCACTTGAAGCCACATGTTTTGTTTCTTCTGGTGCACGTCCCCCACTCGCTCCACTGACCCACCTCACAGCCCTCTGAAGGAAGAAAAGGCTAAGCATTTAGAAACCACTTCATAGTTAACACACAACATTACAGCAATTTCTTACAGCAGTTTCTTATAACGTGGTTATTTTCAGTCCATTTCCATTAGAGATTTTTTTCAGTCGTTACTGTTTATTATACCACAGCACTGTGGAATTCTCAAACTGGATTGGTCAGATGATGTTAATTTTCTATAACAGTATAGCTGTAACATCAGTTCATTCCAGTACATTATGATGTCTATAGTAATAGCTCGTTTGTGGGGACTTTATGGTCGACGCTCCAATGGCTCTGTAAGGAGACATTTATTTAATATTTATGGAAGGAGTCTCTGGTGTCAGTCATTAAGTTTTCCACCATGGGAGAGTCTTCAGGACAGCAGACTTTATGCTTTACGGTTTCTCAATAACATGACAAGCTGTGGGTTTTTATGGTGTGGTGAGGGAATGACTGTTTATATCTGTTATAACAAAAGTAATAACAAGACCTTGTCTCATGGATGTTCCATAACATTAAATGCTACTATAAATGATTAAAAAGCATGTCAAAATTGTAATCGTTAGCAAATCAATGAGGTATAAAAGGAATACAATACTTTGGGCCTTAAAATTACATTACATTATATAATATAGTAAAATAATCCTCTTTTGAGGTAGTGATGGTCGAAAGCTTCTATTCTGTCGGTGGATTATTTTATTATAACAGCTATTTTACTATACTAAAACCAGCTGTGTTTTATATCTTACTCAAAGCTATATCAGTGCTTTCTCTTATGCAGGCTCTCCTCACCTCCACACTCCATGCTGTCATCCAGTGGAGCAAAGCCCTCTGGACACTTCTCATAGCAGCGGGTTTTGTGCAAGTAAAAACCAGGCTTGCACTTTGTACAATGCTCTTTGCTGAAACAGGTCTCACAGTTGTCTATCCTACATCCTGAAGAGTGGCAAGAAAGAGAGATAAAAGGTGATGAGCATATAAACATTATCGATGCATCTGCATCTGATCAAGGCTGAGTGAGGGACTGTAAAACGATTAAAGTTAAAACGTGGGTTTGATGTTCGCAGATGTCTCCTTGGGGCAGAACTAAATTGCAGAATACTCTTTACAGACATTGTGTGTGTGTGTGTGTGTGTTGTGATCACACAGCCGTCCGCTACTAGACGTCACAAATAATTACCTCATCATAACCCCTTTTAGCATGGGAGGAAAGCACATAGCCAAGAGGTCTATGTTCAATAATTACTCTTTCACATGAATCTGAAGCTGTGGCTCACATGCCTTATTTGTTTACAGTCTGTTATGCATCATTTCTTCATAGCCAGTTAGATAGAACATGATGAATGATGTTCTAACCACTAAGTTGGGAAATTCTCCATATTGTGCTTAAATCCAGCTCTGGCTTAAGTCCTTAACTTAGGAAGAGAGGAGAGAGACATTTGTGAGCTATTGTCCAATTCTTCACCAAGCCCAGGCTTGGTGAAGAACTTCTCCTTTTACAGCCCACGCTGTCTCATCCTATCAGCACCACACCACCAAGATCGGGCTTGGCAAATAATATATGATTCTCAGGCAGGTTACATTAGCTTCACCAACAGGGCCATGCACTAGACTACATGATTAAAAGGAGCTCCCTAGAGCGATACTTAGAAGCCTTGTGAGACGTCTGGTGGGCTTTGATTCTCAAACTTCTGCCATTTCAAGCCTTTTTTTATGTCATTATTTTGGTCATCCTCTGAGTATTGGTGATCTTTAGGCAACATTACCAACTGCAAGGCAGTGACACACTGCTGCCTGAAGTCAAATTGGAGTCTCAAAATTCCAGATATAACTTCCTCAAATGAAGTTTATTGTGCATATAGCAGAGCTTGTGCTTTTGGAAATTGGATGCTCCATGGATCTGGATTTATCATGTGGATTACTATCATAGTCTGTGAAATTAATTAGGGTTCATTTTAACTTTTCTCCGTCAATAAGCCCGGTTCCTTAGGGACTTTGCTCCACACCAAGGAAATCCCTATACTTTTTAGCCCCAGCCCAAGCAATCTCACTTCCAAACCAGTCTAAACAAGATATACAGGTCTGAAAAAGATTCCTACATCTTGATGCAGACCATTGGTCGCCTCTTTTGACATGACACTCACCTCAGCTACAGTCGTGTTATCTCCCGTTATCTAACCATCACACACTCCAGCTGTGGTGTAACAGACCAGTAAAACATAAGCAGATTATGAGTAGGAATTTCCTGCCTGAGCAGAACAGAGCATCTTTGAGGCTTTGAGAAGTGTCTTAACGGAATACAATGAGCATTTGATGTGACATGAGGAATAATAAGACAGGCTCAACCGTCCTTAAATACCTCACATATTTTCACCATGGTGCATCAATGTAGTCTGTGTAGTTAGCGTAAACCAATCTTTTCCTCATATCTGTCTCCAACATATTGTCTTCGCTCCATCCCACCAGCAGACACCACAACAGCTCAGCCCTGTTTGATAAACATTGCTTTAGCTGGTCAAGTTTCAATGTACTGTAGAGTTCTTGGCATGTACGCAAAGGCCACACAGGAGGATGTGGTGTGCTTTTGTTGCCAGCGTAATGAGAGCTCCGAGCAGTCCAATGTCCCTACATGTCCAGCACATGACAAGAACAAACAGCTAATAAATCAGATCTGTAATTGGACAACCCTTACTGTCCATTAAACATTAGGTATGGTGAGCCTGTCATCACCTGATCACATCTTTTACTCCACAGAAAAGGCAAAGAACAAGGGAAAAACAGGTGAAAAAAAGCTCAGACAGCAACTTCCTGAGCAACCATCTGTAAACAGAAGGCCAGATTCTGAAATACTGAACAGCTCTGCAGAGGCCAAAAAGCAATATCACATTTCATGAAACCTTTTTTTGTAGTAGATTTAAGAGCTTTACTCTATTTTAATAATATTATAACTACAGAGCATAAAAACAACCAGGGAAAAAAACCCCAAGACTATTATTCATTTGCCACGGCACTTTTGTCATAACATTTGAGCCTCACATTAGAACACTCACCAAAATAATTATTTTTCCATCTTTGTAATACTGCTTGCCTTTACCATTTGCAGAATCCAAAGATGCTGAAACCCTACTACATGAATTAAAAAAAAACAAAAAAACAATTCAATTGCTGTAACTCCCTTATCAGTAGCCGACCGACTAAAAGCTTCACTGTATACACACCACAGTCACCAGAGATCTCACTAATACTGAAGCAGTTTTAACCCCAATTCTCTATGAGCTACAATCTTTCCTCTCGACCCACACTCAATACAAAATCCTGCTCCTGACATTTAATGCCTTCCATGTTCATTTTCAGCGCTCCTCTTACCCTACACACAGTAAGGTTCACTAAAGTTAACTAAAGTTCTTTACCCCAGGGCACAGAACTATCCCCTAGCTTACATTATCCACTATGGCAAGGAGGTCATTACTCTTAGCACCTGAATCCGAACTCAATCTCTCAGGCATTGCTCTTCCATTTCCTCTTTTAAAGCCGAGCTGAAACATTTCTGCTCTCTCTACACTTTCACCCTCCTTGAACGGTATGTTTAATTTGGAACTGTTCCAGCGCAGTGGGCTTTCTGCATAGACATTTACTAAGTGAGAATGTCAGAGTATCTCAAATGTGTTGAAAAAACATTCACTGGCAACACTTAAATTTGCTTCCATCTTTGCAATAGAAAACTGTTAATGGTAGCAATCACTTGCAGTACCACTGAACAAGCGAGAAGAGACACCAGTATATCATTCCTTGGTTGCATATTCCTGTAAGATTAACTGATCTTTCACATTTAAACTCCATCATAGGTGCCACTGGAGGAAAAATGAGGAATAATGAGGTTGTCTGAGTTGGCATGCACATGTAATAGTCTGATGCCACTGCTTAAAGAAATGCATTTTTTTCTAACCATCTAATCGTGGCAATTAATGCAGTGAAAAAAGACAGATTAAAACAGTCCTTTCACAACTTCTACACACTGTGGAATTGCAAAAACGTTTTCATTTTTAGTGCATGACTTTGTATCCCTGGGTTTTGTATATGTTGCATATATATGGCATTGTCAAGATTTAGGCAGATTTAGAGCAAACTTTGTCAGACACATAAATCCTGCTTATAAAAACAAGTTGACTAGACACCCACAGGTCAGTTCTTTTTTTAAAAAGTGGACAAAAGTTGAAGTTGGCCTGAATCCCTGTGAAGCTTTCAGTAGATGCTTAGTGCAGCAGGGATGTCCGCCCTCAACCAGCCTCTAACCACCGTGCCGAGGTGGGGGAAAAAATCCAGCCACATTTTTCCATTTTTCCTTCAGCAGGCCCAGCGGAGGCAGCCTGGCTGTTCTGACCTTCTGCTGGTGAAGGCATATCACACAGACTTCGTACTCACACCCAGCCATGTCATCTAGTAATGCTGAATTGTAAGCCAAGACTTTTGCGGTTTTCCCCGGGGCTCTAACAGGGACAGTGCTGACGGTTGCACGGCAGCTCTGCATACAAGAGCCATACTGGTGTTCTCATCTATCACCAAGATAATGTGATGAACAGAACAAATTACAAACATCGCAATGTTCCTGGCCATCACTTCTTAAGAAGAAAAGACTAACTTAAATGTTCTTCATCTTCTGCAGAAGCCGAGGAACCTTACATCCAGCCAGGATTGAAATGGATTAGATACACTAGATAATCTCACTGATCTGCAGATCAGCAGCATGCACCAAACCCATTTAGCATTGCTTCTACACAGAGCTGCTGACAGATCTGTGACAGGCGCCTTTCACACTGTCTGGCCGGGGCTGCATTATGCGGTCAGTGCAGGCACAAGGGCCAAATGCAACTGCTGTTTTGCAGGTCCCAAATGACGTCACTGTAAATGGAACAGCCCATTCATAACCAAAGGATATAGAGCTCTGGCAGCTTTACACTGGCATTTTGCTGGGTTGTGCTGAGTCTTTAATGGTTTTTGGGTACCATTCTGGGCATTGCGCATTTTGTGCAACTTCCAACTCAGCAACACAAAATTTCCTTTAAATATACTAAGGGTTAGGACAGGATGAAGGTAGGGGATAGGACTGGTCCAAATGTCTGCATTCTCCAATGGGGAACAAGTTATAAGTATGCTATTTAGAACATATCTTAAAATGCAAGAGGCAAAAAATAAGTAGGATAAAATGACTCCCATGAAATGGATAATTTTCAAGAGAGAACAGACAGTAATGTGTACTATATTATCATATCCAGACTCAAACGGGAACCCATTTTCTGTTGGGTGACTCTGGATAGTGGGTTTATGTGCATATACAATATTCAGTCATACAGAGAAAAGGTAAACAGTACTAAATATTTTGAAAGAATACAGAATTTAATATTAATTGGATGCTCCTAAATCAGGGAAACTGTAAATATTTCACACTTGATATAGTAGACTGTGGCTTTTTAAGAATAAATAAGAGTACTGTATATGGAATATATTCAAAAAAACCACTATGTTTAAACTAGATATCAAATATTTCCTGTCATATTGGTTATTGGAAAATTGATTTAATTGTAAGAAAAAGAAAGAAAGAAACCCCAAACTTAAAAAAAAACAAACATTAAAAGTCACTGTTACAGCAGTGCTAGATGAGTTGTGATATTCATAACATACTTCCAGGATACTGCCAGTCAAAATCATTAGTTTCCCTCAAGAATCTTCCCACTCTATTAAGGAAGCATTTCATTTCACTGAGTTTTGCAACACACTGTTCAAACTACAGTACATTTCAGAACAGAATATATATTATATATATATATATATTAGCTTTCAAAGATTTAACACAAACCTTCTGAGTGGTTTAATTTGCCAGAGAACCTCTACACCAAACCCAATATGTTACCAGATGGCTGCCTGTCCAAATCAGTAGGTTTTTTTTTTTGCAAAACAGAAACCCTTACTCTCCTCTATGGGAATCCTCATGGACTGCAATCCTAGTTACACACGTCTCAGGACAACACTTTGTTGTGAGCCATATGAAGCACCACTGTTTGGATTGATTTTAATAATTCATCATTCACAATTTAAAAGGAAGCATTTTGAATGTTTTATGACTTGCAGCGAAAATGGAGTGCCATAAAGGTACAAAGATGCTTAAAATTATTACATTATTCATTGTACATTGCCCTCTTCTGTGCCTCTATCTTTCACAGAGAAGCACTGTATCTATAAAGATAAATGAGTTGGACGAACTCACTAAGCTGCTAAGTGTCTTGGTGACAGCTGGTAAAGTTATTACTCTTATCAGATTCCCCATTTACTGTAGTTAAGATCTAATTTCCAGTAGAACTGCCTCAGCTGTGAATGTGTGTGTGTGTGTGTGTGTGTGTATGGCACTGTTAAAACATGGTGAAAGAGTCATTTGGGAGTAAAAGAAGAAAACGGGAGGGTGCAAGATCGATGAGAGAGAAGGTTTCACTGGACAATGTTGTGGAAAAACTGACGGTACCTGCACAGCTTCCACAGAGCCTCTTTTTTCCACTTTTATCTTTTGCACTTCCTCCCCATCTAACTCTATTTTCATTCTTCAAACTGTCCCATCTTCCCACATGAGGAGAGAGAGGGTGGTGGTATGACCCATTGTTTCCCTTGTGGGTAAAGTTTGCACCTGTAGGTTAGGGTCATTGAGATGAAGCTCACCAGAGAGCGTTTAGAGAGAGTGCAGACTGGTAGACATCTCAAAGCACCACCTGACCCTCTCGCTCCTGAGAAAGGCTCTCTGACAGAGCGTCAACTGTTCCTTTGACTTTGTTGGAGATTTTTTCACTCAAAGTCTGCAAGGCATTTTTTAAGGAGATAACATCGCACAGACACACTTGAGTGTAATAACATGCAGCACCTTAAGTGAATTCAGAGCTGGTTTTTTGAAAACCTGACCAAGTCCCGCCGTAATGTTGTATTCCACACTCACAGTCTTGTAGTGATCCAGTGTGCCATTTCCCAACAATTAACTTTTTGTGCTAGTGTAGTTAGAACATCCCATTAAGCCTGAGGGATAAGAACAGCTTAGCCAAGGATGACGGAGAAAAAAAACGTAACTTAAAGAGGAGGGTCAAATGTGAGACTGGATTATGACTGAAATTGGGATCACAGTGGGATCAAAGTAAGCTTTCTGTTGAGATCTAATGGTACATGACTGTGAGGTTTTGTTCTGGGAGAAGACCTCCTCAAACAGGGAACACAGATTAACTAGCCGTACATCAGTCTGGTTTAAGATCAATATTCACAGATGACACAGATGGCTCAGAGGATCCAGGATTTTTACTGTTAGTTTATAACTAGATATTTATCTCAGTTATACTTACCATCTATATTTCAGTGCTCACTAAAATTGGAGAAAAAAAATCTTGGTCTTGGGCAAGGAAGTGGTTTTTTTTTGCTGAGGTGTCTGCGGTGTGTCTACATTATTGGGCCTGGAGGTCCTGACATGGTCCTCTGAGAAGCCGTTTCAGCCACGTCTGTCAGAAGCTTGGCTCCCACAACCTACTGGGTTCGAGTTCCTTTCTGTTTCACATGGCAAACTCAGCCAACACCTCCGGCTTTTCTCTAAACCTACAAAAGTCCCAAAGTGTCTCCAGCCAGCTACAAATGTTAAAATAATGCTATGATGCTAGTCAGTGTTTGGGGAGAAGAGGGAGATATTTTGCTAATAAACTTTTTGTATTCTTTCAACAGATAGGCTTAAAATATTGCTATCCTCCATCACCACTGTTTTAATACTGGGCACTTAATTCAAACAGCATGTTACTGAGGGTGTTGTTTGTTTAAATTTAGGAAACAAAAGGAATCTTAAGCTATGAGTATGTTATACAGGCTTTAAGGTTTATGACCTGGTCATACTTCATTACAAAATCTACAAACTCTTTCAGTCTATTCATTAGAAAAGTAACAAAAAATGTTGGCATCTGGAAAAAGAAAATCAACATTTACAGAGTTCAGCAAAGAAATTACAACATTTAAAAGCCTTATAGCCTAGATCTAGCTTTCAGTGTCATGTTGTTATCCATGTATAGCTGAACAACTTAAATCTACAGTGCATACGAATTTCTTTTAATGTGAAAAAGGCAATTAATGAGTCAGGGAACAGTTGGTAGTATTTTATAGCATATACAGTAGCATTATAGTTCCTGTCCTATTATAGCTCCTGAGCTGTTTTGAGTTGCTCTGGCAATCCTGTACAATGGAAATTTGGATAGGTAAAATATTATCATATCATAACTTTAGGGTTGAACCCACAGTGACAAGCAGCCATCATTTGAGAGAAAGAGCTACAGTGTCTTTTTGTGTGTATATTTTATTACTCTGAGCTAGATTACTATCCGACTCAGAGAGAACTAAATACACATATTATATAATAAAATACACAGACAGAACAGATTAGGTAATAAAAATACACATCAGATTAACCAGACATAATATTTTTGTTCTCTAAACTGTATTTTACCTCGCTAGAGTTAGTGGGCTAGCTCTGTTGGCCTCAGAGATATTTGGGGACATCTCAAATGCAAATAGCAGCAAGTCTATTCAGAAGTGTGCCGCAAGATTTGCTCTTTCACCTGTATTTTATTCATATAGTGTATTTAAAATATCCAGAAACACTTGGATTGTGTCTTAAACCACATACGCTACTGGTGTCACTACGATTTGGATGAATTCTTTTGGACTATGCGCTGGCTTGGTCAGGTTAAGATATAAAATACAGACAGTGATCCTCAATCAGCACTATAAGTTTGATAAATGTGATCAACAGTGGCTTAAGAGATTATTATAGTAATTTCATCAGCATGGCTTCACATATAACTCTACCACAACAGACTTGACAGAACAGTCTTTAACAGAAGAGACAGGAAGTTTCAAAAGGAAGTTAGCTAGTACTTTGAATAAATCATATAACCACCAGACATGGATCTGTTATGAATGGTTATGGGAACACAGTGCTGTCATTCAGTTGTTTCCTTCTGTATATGTAACCAATCATATTTCACTTCCATTGATTCCACAGTGAACTGCATTGGATCCAGATGTCTTTACAGAGTATATGATGGGCGGACAGGAGACCAAAATCCAGCCATTTCATTTTAGAGTGCACTATTTTTGCATACTGATGCAAAGATTTGCAAAGATTGTGTGTGTGTGTGTGTGTGTGTGTGTGTGTGTGTGTGTAGTCTTTGATATTGATCATTTCTCAAACAGCCTTTGTGGAACACACAGAATGGCACTTATTGAAGTGGAACTACTGCTCATGGAGCTCACCTACTCTAAAGACATTTGGTTCCCATTCAACTTGCCTGACACTGAAAGATCATTCCTACAACTGTTCTAAACACAAGTCTCTATATGTGTGTTTGTGTGTGGGTGTGTACGAGTCCATGCTATTCACATGCAATGCTAACAGGGTAAAGGATCTTACTTGAGCACATGTTGATCTCTGGCCCACGGGTGCCGTAGTAGCCAGAGGGGCAGACGTGGAGACACTCGCCGTACTGCCTCATCCTCTCCCTCCTCAGGAAAAGGAAGAGCTTGGGTTGACACGTCATACACCCATTGTCTTTCGAACACACTGAGCAGCCTTTGCAGATTGGGTAAACATAGCTAGCTGGAACACAAGACAGGATATACACTGGTTTTACAGATCAGTACTGACATGTTGACGATTTTGATATTAACAACACAACATTTATCACACTATTTTTTTCTTAAGAATGACAAAAAAGCAAAGGATACTGAATTGCTGTCATAATTGATCTGTGCAGTACTGTAATTCATTAAAAATCTCACTGAAACAAGAAATTCATGTAAACTTTTGTTGCCCTCATCATATTTACAGAAAAAAAAAAACACCGTGAATGCGAACATTACTTTGATTTGGTTCTGAGCTTAACTTCTGAATGCAGTGTAGGGAAAGCCAAAACAGCAGTGACTACAAGCCAGATTTTGAAGACAAAGGAGCCAGTAATAACTAGACTGCTCCTCCTACTGTAACTTCGTAGTGTCCAGTTTATAGGAAAATGTCCTCGGGTGCACACAATAGCTGCAAACAAGAGACAGCACTATTGATTGGAGCCAAGTTTTAAATATCACACGCCAAGATAGAGTAACAAGCCTGTATGACCTACCACAATGCTGGAGAAAATATCATGCTGTGGGAGAAGGAGCAGAATGAGGTCCTGTCCTGGTCTGTATAATTCTAAGCAATTTTTGAGCAACTCTTTTAAAAATGTGTGAGTGGGTAGTGTTAATAACTAGATGATTACTCTTGGAAACCTCAGAGGAATTCAGCAAAATCAAATGTATATTTACTAGAAAAGATTATTTTATTTATTTATTTATTTTCAAATTTGGAGAGTAAAATGTGCTGTCTTGCTGTCGGAAATTGGAAAATCAGATCTAACCCCACAGGAACCAACTCCTCTATTTATCTTACCTTTAAAGACTTTTTCTTATATTGTATTCACATGATGTTGATATTATATACATACAGTACCAGTCAAAAGTTTGGACACACCTACTCATTCATAGGTTTTTCT
>JAOTRR010000051.1:17646671-17663861 GCA_028570945.1 Gogo arcuatus
TGAGTGTGTGTGTGTGTGTGTGTGTGAGAGAGAGAGAGAGAGAGAGAGAGAGAGACATATAATTGTGCAATTGCACTATACCGATGTTCATGAAAGGTCAATGATAACAATGTTATCATCATGATTTCAACATATTTAACCACAACAGATGTCAGATGAACACACCCCTTACTTTGTTTCATCACATTTTCTTGGCTACTGGCTGCTCTGGTGAAAAACAGGATTAACCAATCAGAATTATGCATTTTCTAGTTTCTGTTTCAAAGCTACTTTTAAGCCAACTAGTTACACACTGAACATAAGGATATCAAGGTGACACTACCATTTTCACTGGAACTGTAATAAACACACTTTATTTCCTACGCATATTAACATTATTAATATAGCAATATGATTTGTTGATGGTAGATTATGTCTTAAATAATTCGATGATAAATTCTGAATACCACCACCACTTCTAGTACTGTGTGACCTCCACTCAAAATGCATGAGCATGCCACACCTATTAATTTAATTGTACAGATCGTGCAGTGATTTTAGTTAGCACATTTCCTCATTCCCCTGAAATTAATTCCTGGCTGTGCCACTGAGATGGACAGACACAAACCACACACCCATATGAATGCTCCTCTGAGTCCTTAAGCTTTTCATGTCACCTTTGCTGTCATACGGAATGTAAATACTGCTGCCCGGTTGTATATCATTAACTCTCTAATGAGACCCCCTTTCCACCTCACACCATAGCCTTGCTCAACCCCATGCACACAGCCCAGATCAGAAAAGGTCCACAGGGTCAAAAGTGTGGAACACCACAGGGGTGCCCACAACGAGTCACACATACACACACTCTCACATATGGTCCTGGCCACTTGGGGAACACTTCAAAAGCCTGATGCCAAAGATGGGGACTCAAAACATCAAACATCATTACTAGAGACTCATGGCACCTTACTCAAGTTCCACAGAGAGCTCAGAGGAAACACTGAGGTGATGAGAAACAAAAGCCTTCAGTTACAACTTGTGAGTTGTTAAGGAAACAATTAAATGAGGATATTATCAATTTGAGATTATAGCAATCAAGCAATCTTGTGAATTTCTACCATAACAGTAATATACAAAAATCAAAGTCCTTATATCAAGTAAACTCACATGCTCTACAATAATAATAATAATAATAATAATAATAATAATAATAATAACATTGTACGCTAAAATATGATAAAGGAAGTTGATACTGTCTCCAAACACTGAGAGCTTAAACAAAGCATTTTAATTGAACAGTGTTTCAGTGGGATTGGGAATGGGCGCAATGGGATCTGGCTTTTGCAGAAGAAGGAAGTGGCACGTTAAGCATTCTATTTGTAAACATTACAAATCATTAATCCTATTCAAATGTACTCACTGGCATTTTAAATTGTTACTTTAAATATTAATATGAATGTGAAATATTAAATAGTACATTTGAATAAAACAGAGATGTGTTTGTGATGTCTGATTTCAAATAATCTAATAGGTAGACCTTAAAGTGTTAGCTTTGTAATGCACTGGTCATGGTGCACTTATCAATTTGGCCGTATTTGAGTTTAAGGAAACAAATGCAATTAAATCATAAATCTTGATGAAGCAATAAGCAGAATCTACAATAACCACTTTATCCTGGTCAGGGTTGCAGAGGCTCCACAGCCTCTCCCAGGACCTTGAATGGGACACCAATCCTTCACAGGGCATATATTCACATCTAGGGGCAATTTAGTATAGACAATCTACCTACTGGCATGTTTTTGGGAGGTGGGAGGAAACCTTAAAACCTGGAGGAAACCCACATGGATATATGGACTGCTGCACCACCATGCCACCCTGCTTCAAAATGATACAGGTCAAACATGACAACACCTTCAAACCACAGGATCCACCATCTAATCATACACTACATATCCTAATGTACAGCTCAGAGACCTGGACCCTCAGTGCACGTCTCCATAAATGCCTCGACGGTTGCTACACCAACTTGTTCTGCAGGGTTCAGGGTTTATCCTGAAGGTCCCACCAGACCTTGTACCAAATCTATGGTACCCTGCCGAGGCTAAGCACCCGCCTGAGCCAGCGATGCGCACAGTTTGCAGGCCACTGCTTCCGTACCAAGGAGGAGCTAATTTCCAAGCTCCTCCTCTGGAAATTAGCCGGTAGGCGTCACCTTACCTATCCCCAGGTCATTGCGAGGGACACTGAAATCAATCTCACTGAACTGGGCACTGCCATGGGAGACCCCGACTGCTGGCGGGACATTGTGCATAGTCTCTCGGCCAAGGCCGCACAATGATGATGATGATGATGATGATGATGATGATGATGATGATTTACTACAGGAATCTTACTGAAATCTTCTGCAGGAACAGATGTGGACTTCCCAACTTATATCTCCACAGCACTATAAGAGATAAAGCTAATACTGGTGAACACTGATAAAGAGTGTTTATCAACTTTTCAGAGAAAAGAAGTTGCTGAAATTCAGCAGTGCAAGCTACTGCCGTCCAACAACGGTTCCAAAACTAAGAGGACACAAGGAAAAAAAATCGAGCGCTGGCAGATGTCAGATATTTTCCTCTAAGAACGTAAGTGGTTGAGGGTAGACGTGATCCCATTCATGAGCATCATAGTTCATTGCATTTCTGACTGCTTGCTCAAGTCTCATTGTCCTCAAACTGCATTTATCCCAGACAACCACACAGCAGTCTTGCTGAGCGCCTGAAAAAATGTGTTTGTGGAGTGGTTGCTCAAGGAAGCAAAGTTGTTATGCGTAAGAATAGACAACGGCGCAAATATTGCGGCTGCTGTAAGGAGCTTAGGTTGGCTGTGGCTAAATTGCTTTGGCCATAACCTGCGTCCAGCGGTTAACAGCAGCATTGCCAGTGAGAGTCAGCACCTAGCTTCGGGTCTTTGCAAAAGCCTCATCAGCACTTTCTCCCAAAGCTGGCTAAAGAAGAGAAAGCCATACAAAGTGCAAGAGGAGATCAATATACGGAAGCACAGATTAATTCCGCTCGTTTTTCTGATGTAAAGACGGGTTTACGACAGTCTCCACCATGTCAACAAGGGACAAGTATGGGGGGAATGGGGCAAGCAGAGGAAACTGTGGGTAATTCTGATGATACTGTGATTTAGTGGTATTACACTCATGCACACGTCCCACTAGCACAGAAGTACTTGTACATTTGAGCCTCCACTGATTCCCCCATCCGAGCACAGCTGGAAATGTGGTCACAGTTTTCATTTTTTTATTTGAGAGTTTTCTGTTTTCTCTTCCATGCACGTTACTATATTTACTGATTTCCAGGTAATTTAAACTTAGTCAACGTTTCTCATTGAACAAAAACTCCAATTTCATTTTAACTCCTCAAGAGGAACATTTTCTGTTCTATTTTCTGTTACTATTAAATGGTGGGCACTTATGAAAACCTATTCAGATTTGTGTGCTTATGTGCCAAAGAATAGAACATAACGAGATTTGACCTCACACTTTTCCTATTATCCATGTCAGGACCCTCCTATGACTTAATTATTAATGCATCTAACTAAACTTTGCTATGCCTAGACCTAAACCTAAACCTAACCTCGGTATCCAAAAGGATAAAGCTGTAGTTTTATTTTGGGGGAACGTCAGCTTTCTTCATGGGGACCAGCCAAATGTCCCCACAAGGTTCAAACATAGGTTAAAACATCAGAGTTACTGTTAAAGCCCTAAAATACACTTTGATATTTTTTTTAAATGATCTTAACAATGGCATGAGCATTAAATTATAGTGTTGCTGTTCCCTGTGCATGTGCATAGTAATACTGTTGCATACCTACAGATCTCTAACAGTATAATTATGAACTCAGATTTCTGAACTAATGCCTTACCTTCCAGGTAAAGGCACACCACACATCATGCAGTTACAAATTACTGCCAACGCACAGTCTTTTTGTGCACTTTAATTTCCTATCTCCTGTTCCTCAGCACCCTGCTAATCCTGGAGAGATTAGAGAGATAAACACTGTAGCTCTCATCCTCTTCTCTCTTTCTTACCCAAACTGCATGAGTCCTGCTGCCTGCTTTTACACAGAACTTTTATTCTGCTGATAAATCTATTTCAGTATGAACTGCCCTCATATGTGACATTTGCTTGGTCTTAGTAGCCATTATGTGTGGCCAGGCAGTGACATTTCCAAAGCCACTGGGGTGTAAACATGTAAACTACACGCGACCTCTGCGTGTGCGCACCATTTCCTTGCCACCCCTGCCTGTGACAGCTGTTTATGCTAAAGAAGACAGTCTGCCCCTGAGGCTTGGTACTGCTCCAAATAAAATAACACTGAGCTGAAGAAAAGTCAGCCAACATGTAATACAAGTGTATAACTGAGAGAGGAAAAAACAGGAATCTGAAAAATGTTGGTGGATATTTTTCTCCGCCCCACACGTTTTCTTTACCATGCTCTTTACCGCAGACTGGTCCCTGCTGTGCAAGCCAGTTACTAAGAGAGAGAATGGAAGGATAAAGAGAGTGTCCAAATCCCAAAATTTATAAATGGACCACAACTGAGGTACTACTGACTTAGAAACAGAAGAATGAAATTCTTAACTCAAACTTTACTCAACTTATGAACAAAGCAGCAAATTGACAATCAAATAAAACATCCTAAATTACACAGGAGTGTTGCAGGCTCACAGCTCCTGATTCCTCGGGTCGATTGGGAGATCAGGTTACTTTGTGTGCAGAGTTTCTCATTCTCCTCTGGGTTCTCTGGTTTCCTCCCATGTCTCAAAACACAGCAGTAGGTGGACTGGCTATATTAAATTTCCCCTAGGTGTGAATGTGTGTACATGGTACCCTGCGATGGACTGGCATCCCTTTGAGTGTGTATTCCTGCCCCTTGCCCCGGGTTCTCAGGACAGGCTCTGTATCCACCACAACTCTGACAAGGATAAAGAGGTTATCGAAGAAGAATGAATGAATAAAATTACACATCAGTGATATCAACCACGTTCATACCAAGTCGATCCATATAAAGCAGGCACATCCTCCAGGGTTTCTACTGAGTGTGAGAAAGCCTCATGAAACATTTTTTGCGACAGTGATACAACTAATTGAGTGTTTTATATCCGTAGCCATAAATAACAATGTCATAACCTGTTGCTACTGCGAGACAGTTCTTTTTATTGACTGAATTATAGCCCTGTCAAGGAAACATGGAATTTCTTTGCCTGCTGTGTGTGACTGGGTCTAAACAGACAAATAAATTGATAACAAGTACAGTGTTAACACTCTACTACCAATCAGAGAGTGTGTATCTCCAGTTAGTGACCCTTAAAAAACCTCGTCCATATGTGAGCAACATGCTTAATCTTCAGACAGTGTGTATGGGAGAGAGTAAGAGAGTGAATGAGAAGACAGGGAATAAAGAGAATGGAGAGACAATGAGCTCAGCACCACAACTCTCTAATGACTTCCATGCCTGGCTCTGATTGAAACCACACCAGTGCTTCTTAGTTCCACAGGCAGGGGCCAAGCCAGGCATGCCGCTATTCTTCTGCACTCCCCTTTTCTCGAATTTAGATGCCTAGCATCCATTTGGCTTAGCAGAACTAAACAGGACCACTGCTACAAGAGGTTATGAAAGGCCAAGGAGTCGAGACGAGACCCCAACTCCGTCCACATCCTCTGCACAACCACAACCGCATGCCATGAGTCCCTCTATTTCAACTGACCAGCCCACGTCCATCCCATAGTAAAGAGAACGCGTGTTGAGTAAGGGTTTGATGTGGAGAGTGAGCGTAATTAGACGCCCCATAACATACAGAGAAACAGAGGAGACCTGTCCATCTGTTGGATAATGGAAGGCTGGGGAGGAGCGATGGAAGGATCACACTCGTGTTGTTGAAGTGATTTGTAAAATCATGGTTGTAAATATCAATCAGAATTGGAGACAGGTCCCACATGGCCAGTGCTGTCTGGCTGCTGAGGCTTGGGTTTTGGCACAGCCTCCCAGATCGATTAATCAGCGGTCACACTGGATATCCATAATACCCACCTCTCAAAAAAATATGTTCACTTTAATGGAAGAGGACATTGTAAAAGGGATTTGCTTCTGGTAGGTGTTGTGTGTCCCTCGACATGCTCTGAGTTTGATCAGGAAATTTACCTCCCTCAATCTGCCAGTCTTGGAAGCACGGATCAATGGAAAACGAGTGCACAGCTCGTCATGTCTTGAAGAGCTCGCTATTATTGTTTCGTTGTGTCAAGTAGCTTTTTCTGCTCCTCAGTTAAGTCTCATTACTCACAAATAACAAACTAGCTAGCAATGTTCACTGAACCCTCCAGGAACATGTCACACTAGGACGCATATAATTGCCTGATTTTGCTCCTTGTCAGTGTGAGTGCTGCTTTAGGGTTGGGTAGGACATAGCCTGCGCCAACACAGACACAGGACGTAAGAGTTGTGAAGTAGCCAAGAGGAGAGCAAGTCAAGTTCCACAAACTCAACCGGGGCACTTGGAAAGAGCAATTAAATCTTTAAACTGTCCCAAACACTCAGCTGACACCCCATTAGCCAGTCATGGTTGCAGGCCTTCCAGCCCGGGTGTTAAGGAGGGTGTTGAGGATGTGGCATCTAGCTTGCGGGATGCTGGATGATCATAATGGGTCAAGTAGAAGCAAGTTTGAGGGGCTAAAAAGGCTTGCTGATATGGAGAACTGGCACATAAAAGTTATGTCAGCGGTTAACCTTACTGGCGTTCCTCTCAAATGCTAACATTACTGTCACATGGTTTTCTTTACTTCAGCATTTAGTCGAACTCCAAAGTAATAAACAAAAATGAAACACACTCAACAAATGAGGGAAAATCTAACTATTTGTCTCATGCGGCAACCCATGGCATGATGTAGCTGCCACAACTGCAACTGGCCTCATTACTTAAAGTACTAAAAAAATGCAATGAGCCTTTGGGATAGCAAAAGGAGTGCAGTGCATATGGCTTATATGCCACATTGCTGTGTATTTTCTTTACCTTCTATGCCATTGTGTGACTCAAGCTGCTATTTAAAAAAAAAGAAAAATGCAAGGTTTCATGCATGCTTTTTGGAAATAAGTTCCACATTCAGAAATTTTATTGGTCAGTAAACTAAAGGGTATTGTACCCAACTAGCCATATTACCATATTTAGTAGCTTTATAAGGAAGCATATTAAGGTATAATTGCTTTGGGAGGCTCGCTATTGAGGGACTAACAAAGGTGAAAGCTAGAAAATCTCACTCGCTTATGGGACACTGGACCTTTTGTCTGCAGCTCCACAGTTTCCAATCACCATGAGGAAATATGGAGTGTATTACAAGAATTATATAATAAATCCTTTTTATTTTAGTTCATTTCCGAAAATTAACTTTTACAGTGCGGTAAAATGTGGCCTGAAAGAAAACCATCTGTTTGGCATTTAGCATTGCCAGCACAAGGGATCCTCTAATGACAGTGATTGAGGGGGAAAGAGGGAATCTCCTTGTGTATGAGGGAACAAAAAAAACAGTGAAATTCTAACACATGAATGTTTTACCCACAAAATGCCATGACATGACAAATGGGTGGTGTGAAATGGTGTTGCTAACGCCCCGTTTTATTTGCATGAACTGAAAACATCTCCATTCCCCTTCTTAAATGAAGCAACAGCTCACAAAACGGAGATATGTGAGCTGCTGGTAGAGGAAACACACCACTCCAAATCCAAATCAGGAGTCTATTGGTCTGGATAAATGAATTAACGCTAACTGACGTTGTTGAGGAAAGGGCGTGGGTGTTTTTGTGGCAAATAAATACAAAGACAATTCAAACCAGATTTGCCACAGAGGGTCACATGGGGCTTGACGTATCTGTGTGATTGTGAGTTCAAGCCACCACCATTCCCTGTGAGAGAAAGCCAGAGGGGTGCCATAGCACTGTTGCGCTGTGTGCTGCAACACACACTAGCAGGCAAGCCATCCATGCACGATACACATCCTCTGCCCTGACACCATGACCAGAGCCAAAAACACATTGATTAAGGCCGTCAAATTGTCATAAGCAGGAATGGCAGGGCTTCATTAGTGCACAACTGCTCATGGATGTTCTGCATCAGAGTGGTGCTAAAACACAATAAACTGCAGGAGCTTGATCAGACTTAAAAACAAATCAGACCACAAATCTTCTGGTGACAGAGAAAGTGAAGACAGCAGACTCTCTCTCTTCCAGGGACTAGAGATCCAGCAGTATCCACAACCTGAATTTAAACCTTTAATTCTTATTTAACTTGCATTTCCATCAACAGTTAAGATTATCTGACAAAATCAGACAAAAAACAGGGAAACGTTCCCATCAGTTCTGTGCTACCCTTGAACTTCGAGAGATTTAATCCCTCTCAGGTGATAGAGCTCAAATGAAGCCATCTCTAACTGATCTCCTCAAATATGCTCAACCCTCTCAACCTCTCACTCCCCTCTTCTCTCTCTTCCAGCCTTGGTTGCCCCCCACCCTTTCATCAAGAAACGCTTCTTCCTGTGTGCTGCATGAAGCTGCTCACATTCTCAAACCACCACTCATTTTACACAAGCTTGGTAAAACAATCACACCCTGTTGTAGGAGGACAATCTCTAACACAGCACACCTACTACTTAACAAGCAAGAGAACTGCTGTCCAAGACCTGAGGGCCAGTACAATAGAAAAGCCAACCCAGCCACTGGAAAGAGGGGATATTGGACAGCAGGAGACTGGGGACTCGTACACAAACTCGTTGACCCGATGAAGAACATCCATCTTCTGGATTAGGGAGGCACCGCGTGAAAAGCTCTCGTTAAAAGACGTGCCATCTGCAGCTTTTTCACTTTTTCCAAATAGAAAGTGGCAAACACCGTTTTGAGAAAAAGCTCTTGGAGCGTTCTCTTTCACTGTCAGGCACTTAATCAATGTCTTATACTGCATGAACATTGCAGAAGCCAACGTTAATGTGTCCACCCATTGACCTGGGACCTTGTTTAAGCTTTCCGCAAACACAGCGCTACATTTAACAGCTCCTTTCTTTCATGCCTTTCTGTGCAAGTTAGGATTTAGTAAACCCAACAAATGTAAACATAAGGAATTCTTTAAAACAACGTGTTTCCTGCTCACACAATAGGGAGTTATTAATTCCTTGCTTTTATTTAAAATCAGATCATTCATATCCTCAAATCAACCTTTCAATGCCAGGTACTGACTGTTCTCTCCACTACCTGCACATACTTTGGTCTCAATTCCAGCAATCACAGATTATGTCTGAGTGTGGTACAGTTTCACTGTGGACCAGAACCAATTAAAAACATACACCATGCATGACAGAAAAGAAGCTGATGGAAGAAAATCAAATCTCACCATACAGTATCTCTTCTTTGCTAAAAGAACAACACATAACCTCCTTACTATTTCCCCATTTCCAGATGAAGCACGGCTCAAGAACTCAGAAATAAGCCTTTCTTTAGAGATAGCCATCTTTTCATGGATTACAGAGGACAGGATTTTCTGGCTATGTGATTCTATTAGTTCCATTATCGAGTGCTTAATCAGACTATAAATCAGAAGTAGGACTTTCTAAGCTTCACAAAGAGAAAGAAAAAAGAGAGACCAAAGTCATGGTAATGGTCTAAGACCCAAAAGACATACATACACAGCAATCTGTGCTTTCACACACACACTTCCTGAGGTTGTGGGTTTCTACAGACAATGATTAAAAATGTTTATTTAAAAAATTGGAATACCTCCTGCTTTCAATCCACGAGAAACCAAAACCATATCAACAAATGATGAGGTTAAAGCAACGAAGTCATCCAAAAAAAAAATTTAGTGTTCGGACTGAAAGTGAAAAAGTGGTCAAACACCTCAAATCCACAACAAAATGCCTACAGAAATACTTAATAATCTCCTACTTGTTCTCCATAACAAGTTTATTGTGCCCTACAAAAATGCATGTCCTTAAACTTTGATGAAAAAATAACTGCTTCTACTAACGTGTTCTACTTAACACCTGGCTCCTGTTTCGGGTCACATGAGGCTCCTCAGAACATTAATACATGCGTAATGACCATAACATGTTTATGAACTTCAGTATATATAGTAATGTCAATACTACAGAGATTTTCTTTGTCAAAAGCATTTGGAATAAATTAATTAACAACAAAGGAGTTAACAGCATCCGTTTTACAGATCTGTGTGCCCGATTTCTCTCTTCCTCTGGGTTACGCTGGCACATGAGCCTTTTGGGTTTTTTATGTAGTCAGCAGGTGGCATCATTAGCCAGGGAATAAAATGAAAACTAATACCCTAGAGTCTAGCAATGATATCATAGCAGGGCTTACTGCCCCCCTGTCTGCTCTCTGTAGCATGCTGTGTAGGGGGTAAGGAGGTGTAAATTGGATGTTTCTTACTGTTGGTTTAGTTTTATTTGCACAGAATGAAAAAGATGTGTTGGGTTTGAGGCACAGAAAACGTGTGTGCTGCAACACTACTTTTAATACTAATTCATTATGATGATCTCTTTGAAACATGCCAAATACTCATCAGAGCAGGGTTAAAGTCAAGAATACAAAGCTAAGTACACGTCAAACAGTGTATTCGCATTGTACAGCACAGGCTAATTATTGTATGGCTGATTCTTCAGAGAGCGTAATCGTAGCGCATGACTGGAGTCTCTGGAATGGTTGAAATACCGCTGTACAACAGCAAGCCAGCAAATACTGAGTATAAAGCTGTCACAGGAACCCGCAGGGCAAGAAAAATATTTGACTGTTTCAGAGTCTGTTGAACCATGATTTCTCGCCCATGGTACTCTCAATAAGCATGATAAATAAAACAAGGAAGTAAATTTAAAGCTTGGCTGAATGCCACAGCATTTCATGTGTCACTCCTGGCCTCATGTATATCAAAACAATACATCCTACTCCCTCTTTTAACCCTCCAAAGGCAGTCAGATCGCATGGTTCAGGGGCCTCAGATACATATATTAGTGGCATAGCCATGTATGGATAATCTGTCTCACACATACACACACACTCACACACACAATTAAAATACACCATTTTTGCACTGCAATCACTGTTTTTCTCTTTGCCTCACATTGAAAAATAAAAAACAGTTTACCTCAGCCAACTTTGATCCCATTAAAAAAATTATATTACCCTAGTATCTGAGATCACACAAGTCTCATAGAAAAATAGGGGAGCAGAAGACGTGTGTGTGCCAGTACCCCGCAGTGATGGCCTGATTATTTGCAGATGGGTGGTGGGGAAGACTTGCAGCCGGAATAAAGGTCCCCCCTAGCATGCCATGAATATGATTACACCTAAGATCATGTATGTTATGCCCATTACTTCTTCCTGTTTTAGCTTAGATATTTAAATGTGTTGCAGTAGCACAATATGCAGCTCATTTATTTTCTCTAAAAAAGGTGACAGGACTTACACAGAACTCTGCAAATCCACTCTTCCCTTAACTATAGAGGGTCGTTTGGAATGAGCTGCTTATTTTTGTTTGCTAATAATGCCAGTAAACAGGCTATCTATGAACTGGCATCATAGTGAGTAAACTGAAATCACATATCGAGCTAACCATTTGAATTCAATTACCTGGCAAGGCTGATATGACATTTATCAATCAGATGCTATGTTCAAACAAATACAGACCGTTTGTGGGCTGCTATTATTAATATTATTATTATTATTATTATTATTATTATTATTATTATTATTATTATTATTGTCTATGACTCAAATTTATTATTATTATTTATTATCTATGACCTATGAAAGAATCTGTTAGATGGATAGCTCCTCATAATGGTCATTAGTTATCCTAAATTTTGGACCTCCACCAAGTCAGGATATTACAGCCCCTGTTACTGAATGTTAATAAACACTGAATATCTTATATGAAGCAAATTTATGATTGTTATAATTATTCTGAGATATGTGTAAGGTAGTGGGGAAGATTCACATAGTTTTTTTTGTTGTTGTTTTTTTCGAGTTGAATCCACCAGCAGCATCTAGAGGAGATGTGGATGCAGCACAAATTATACTATAAAACAAACTCTGGCTCCACTAATAACAATGAGAAGTGCAATGTCCAGCATCCCAGTGGATATTCCTTTCATTTACGATTTATAGGAATAAAGGAAGAACAAACAATCAGCAAACATGGTGTGAGATACACTTTGGAGATATACATTAATGTGTTTACAGGCTTTGATGGCATGTGTATTTTTTTACTTTTTGGGTGATGGTCGTGGTGGGGACAGGGTGGCAGAGGAACGACTTCCTTTTTTATGATCGGCTCCCAATTCAACACGTCTATGTGGGTAAATCTATATGTCACAGTTTACCGACCCACTTCATTAGCTTTCCAAGTAGCGTAGACACAGGTATCATAAACAGACCAGGTTTTTCTTCAGGTGGAATAAAATCCCTGAGTCATTCAAGAAGTGACTGCTAGACTTGAAACAACTGTGCATGCTTAAAGTGATTACTTTTTCATTTTCCACCTAAATTTACATCCCGAAATAATTTTTGATAAAAGTTGAATAAATCAGTCGGAACTGGAATGAAGTAGGTAGACATCTACTTTCCATGTGACGTTATGTATTGTAGTAAGGCTATGAGTAATAGCCTATGGAAGCAGCAGTTCCTGGACACACAACATAAAAACCAAACTGGAGACAAATGTAATGTTCCAAGGGGGCTTTAGACTAAACAAGCACAGATAACTAACACAGGTATCAGGAAGCCACGGCATCTACCATGGCTTTTAACCTGTGTTTAACTTTATGAAACCGTTTGTATGAGGCAAAGTTGACAAGTGATCAGACTTGGATGCACACTTATCCTAACTGTCCGATCTTCTAAACACCTGAACAGGAAACAGTCTTGGTGTAGGTCTAATCAGATTTGGGAACATGGTGTTCACTGGTTAGCTCCAAGTGTGTTGTGCACTGACCTGATGCGAAATATTTGTCCAAATGATATTAAATATCATAACCTAGACATATCCTAAGTGAGGAAATTCTCGCGCTGTTTCAGAATGAGACGTGAGGTAAAGTGGTGCTGGAATAAGACCAAGCTATGCGCGATGTTAGTTCCTGCTCGTATCTTTACGCACTTTTACGCGCAGGCACACAGGCGCTCAAGTCAGCAGCAGAAGCAGAATCAGAAGTTAGAAATCAGGGCACGTGCATTTATTTTCCTTTCCATCAGTCACAAAAAATATATATGACTAGTTACTGGACACTAGCTACAATACAGGCTACATTTTTTAACACTACACCCAAATATGCCTTCTCCAAGGATACCCTGTAGTGAAATGTGGTTTAGTAGTACAACATGGAAGCCATCTCCACACGGGTTTAGTTTTTTTTGCCGAAAATGAATACCCCTCCCGCTTGAACCCATGCTATCAAAGCGCCAATAGGCTATCTCATTAGAAGTATGTGAGCAGATGCCCTGGTGTGATTTCCAGTCTGCTTTACCTCTTTTGTTCCTTCTCCAGCGATGCGCCTGCGTCTGACAGTGACTGTAGTCCATGCAGTTCAACACGATCAAAGCAAAGGAGAAGAGTCGAAACTGCATCTGGGCGGCTGTGCGTGTTCTCTCCACTCAGTCAGAAGCGCCAAACGTGTTCGAAGTGTGTGTGTGTGTGTGTGTGTGTGTGTGTGTGTGTGTGTGTGTGTGTGTTTTTTGTTTTGTTTTCTTTGTCTTTTGCCGTCCACACTCCTCAAGGTCCGTGTTGATGGTTTTTGCCTACAGATTGTTCCTGGAGGGGACTGTGAAGTTTAGAAGTCCATACTTCAGCGTGTCGCTCATCAGACGGGAAAGAGTTTATCATCAGCGACTAATGTCATTTTTATAGCTAAAGCGTGTTTAAAAAAAGCGCACGAACATACAGTGCTCCGGTACCCTATGGAAAGAGTTAGGATGAGATTATAGAGCTAGAAGCCAGTGCAAGACAGTGAGCGGTGGTATAGAACAGCCTATATCGGAGGATAAAGCCTCGTTATTATTCATCAGCAAAACAATCATTTAGCGCACACAGCGCACTTTATAATACATCAACGTTAAATGGTGGCACCGCTCTGTCTTAACGCAGCGCAGATCACCAAACCACATGTTCGGCAAAACGCTGAAAGCAGGATACCTTCAATATAAGCCACACACACACACACACACACATACACACACACACATGCATGCACTCACACACTCATGCACTCACACACGCACTCACACAAGATGACATAAGGCTACCTGGGAAATAGAGAGAGCGAGAATGAGGAGGAAAGAAGAGAAGAAAAAGAGTCCGATCCGGTTGATAAACTAATATCAAGTTCCTTCAGAAGGCCATGGAGTTTGGACACAGAGCATCCCTGTCGCTGGGGAAAAGTTTGCCACTCCAAACACCGCCGTGGATCCGTTATTCACACGCACACACACACACACACACACACGCACACACACACACACACACGCACACACACACACACAGTGCGCTCGGAAGCTGAAGCAGCAGCACTCGCTCTTCACGCGCTGATCCGCGGATTTTAGTGGGAAAAATAAAAGCGCCTCGGGTTTTTTTTGTCCTCCGCAAAGAAAAAAACACAGCCTATGTGGAACACCTGAAGCTCGTTAGTGATCGTGAAGCCGTGAGTGAGGTCGATGTGTGGCTTTGTCCGCCTGCTCAGCACCTACAGGCTCCGGAGCGCTCTGCTGATGAGGAGGTGAAGCTCAGTGGTGCTGATGCTTGGGCCGCTTTTACTATATAAGCTCAGCGCTGCTGTCACGTGGAGACTCCTAACATCTTGGTGGGGCTTTTTTTTTTTTTTTTTTTTTTTTTTTTTTTAGCCCCACCATCCAGAACAGGGGTGTTTTTCACTTAAAAAACAAAAAAACAAAAAAACATTTCCAAGATGATGCATGCTATTAAATCCGCCGGGTCTAATAGAAATTACTTAATGAGCAAGCTCTGGGTCCTAGTGCAGGTCAGACATTTATTTAAAAAAAAGAAAGGAAGAAAGGAAGGAAGAAAGAAAAAAGCATCTCATTCTACTGCATGTGTTTACTCTGACTATTTGCTTGCCCTCCACACCCAAGGAGTTAATAAGTTCGTTTCCCTGATGATCATCTTTCTCAGATTGAAGTTTCACAAATTAAGTTCATAAAGTTTATTACTAAGAGAATACACAACGCACAGCTGTACATTTCGCCACCACTGTTACATGATTGGCAATATTTAAGTTACTGGCTATACCGAATGAAAATCATTTTGTAGCCTATGAGATACACAGAAATTCACACCCAAATCCATCAGTTCTACAGGCAAGTTATTGTTAGCTGTTTTTTTTGTGTGTCATATTTTAGATTAGATTAGATCAGATTCAACTTTATTGTCATTGTGCAGAGTACAGGTACAAAGCCAATGAAATGCAGTTAACATCTAACCAGAAGTGCAAAATACAGTATTATTTACAGATGTCATATGCTTGTTATACAGCGTTATAGCCTAAACAAAGCGTACGCATGCGCACTAGGTTGTGTGAGGCAGGAGAACGTCTACTGTGTGATGGAGATCATTTCACTTGGAAGCATCTGTGCACCTCCATCACATCACTCCCATCATCCCAGTCTTTCTGCAATGTTTTAAATGAAACACAAATGTTTTTACCCTGCTTGACCACTAGGTGTGGCACTTAATCTTTTATTTATTTGTCCTTTTTTTATGCTCCTCGCTTTTGCGGATGTTTCTTTTCCAGTGTGATAGACACACGATAATAGAGAAAGCCTCTGGGATGAGGTCAGACTCGTTGCTTGCTCTGCTCAACCGCCATTAAGTCACACTGAAATTCCCACAGACCATGGAAAAAGTTTTAGGCCGCATCCTAAATGACCTGGTACTCCCTATACAAGTGCCTTACATAAGATATAAAAATAACGCCTTATACACCATGATTAGTGCGCTACCTGTCCAATAGGGACCCGATAAAGGTTTGACGTCAGTATAACACCAGTGTCGACGTCAAATCCCAGAAATTGTGCCTTGTTCTTTTCCATGGTAGACAATCAGCAGGTGCCAAGTCTGCAGGAAAAAGTAGCCAATATGGATATGGACTGCATGTTCAGAGAGTAGCTCACCAGATGACGCCAAAGGCTAATTTGCATATTCACATGATCATTTGCATACAAAAACGTGTTAAGAAGGAAAAGAAGAAGCCAGTTATTAAGTTACAGGCCTATCTGAATAGAAAATAATAGATTAGAACATTTCTTATAGAAAGAAGTTATCTTTGACAAAAGGATCATGATGCCACGAGCTATACCGCTTATCCATCAGGGTCGTGGGGAAAGCTGAAGCCAATCCCAACTGACTTCAGGCTAGAGGCAGGGTACACCTCGGACAGGTCGCCAATCTATTGCAGGGACGAACAACCATTCACACCTATGGGCAATTTAGAGTAGCAAGTTGACCTAATCTGCATGTCTTTGGACTGTAGGAGGAAACCAGAGCACCCGGAGGAAACCCACACAGGCATGGGCAGAACACGCAAACTCCACACAGAAAGGCCCTGTGCAGTCGGCCCATGCACTCACTTTTATTACATGTAAATACACTCGATGAGAGTTTAAAAATGAAGAAGTCTGTAGGCAGGACAAATAATGGTGATCAGTGATTGGTCGTTAACTTATGCACAAAACTCACTAGAGTTTGCCTCTAGAATTTCTGGATTTTAAAATCAAGTCCCTAAAGGGGTTGATCAAGGTCGCCAAGCACTCAAAGGTTTTTCCTGGCATGTAAAATATCACAGTAGTCTGCTTTCAAGTTTGTTGTTTGTGAATAAACTTTAAAGAAAAGTAGAGTTAGATTGAAGGACCGGCTCAAGAGAAACATACACAAATTTCCTGCCTACCACAAATGTAGCTGATCAGTTTGATGTGTGTGCCGCATGCATAGGCTTATGTAGCTCAAGTGCAAGTATCACAAACTTGCCTCAAACATTTTTTCCCAGTAATACCATCTGTATAGTCAACTTCTAAAAAGCCCAAAATGCTTATTTAAAAAGAAATGGTGGTTCTGAGTTAAAAATGGCTGGCACCACTGTCATACAATTTGCATATTATATA
>JAOTRR010000051.1:17667004-17683659 GCA_028570945.1 Gogo arcuatus
CATAAAACAAACACGCCTCTCTGTGTCTGATGTCATATTGTTAGTACCACAACTTTGTTGTTCAGAGCCCTGGATATTGTATTTGGCAGCATTTTCCCCTGTGAAACATGTCCTTTTGTGTTTAGAGGGGTTACTTCATACCCCTTGGCCCTTGAGATGTGTATAAACGTGCACTTGGTCCATTTAGTGAAGATTTAAAACTATTATTTCTTTAAAAAAAGAAAAAGAAAAAAAAAGAAAGAAAGAAAATGTAGTTTAAATTTTGAGGTCTGTGATTCAGAGCCACACAGAATGTAAAGGTGAATTCCTTTTGGGTCTCAGCAGGCCATTAGACATGCACAACACATAGACACACACACGAAGATCAAACAGTGAGTGTCTGGACCCCAAGCAAAACATCTGTGGTGACTCCTAAGTGCAGAGAACTTCAGCTCCAAGTTCACAGAGAGCTTGGTGTGTGCAAGTGTGTGTTATTTACTCTATAGAGCTGAGTCACTGGACTCGGGCCCTCTTCTTTACGGCTACGCTGCCATCTACCTTGTTATTAGTGCTTTGAAGAAGAATGGCATGATGAAAGCGCTTGCTCTGTTAAACTTGCTCTTACTGATTTATACCGTGTAAAGATAGCTCTAGGTTGATGGCTGTTCAACATTCTTCAGGCTCTGTTCTCTGGACAAGATCATTTGCGTGTGTAAACTACAGGGCTTGAGTTAAACAGTGAGAGATGGGACCAGATAAAAGTTGGATAGAGCATGTGTGTGCGTGGGAGAGAAAGACAGAGGAGCTCTGACCTCATTCCTGTTGCTGTGGCTCAGCTTCTTCTCGATGTTCATGGCTAGCATCTGGCTCCGGAATGACAAGCTCTTGGTCTTCTCGATCACTTGCTGATACGGCGACACGGCGTTGTTACCCATCACCACATGACCCTGCCAAAAGTATTAGAGATCTAAATAGACTCTAAGCACCAGTCCCTTCTTGGTTTCCACATATACACCTCCATCACTACCCACCACCATCTCACCAAACACTGGGGGCTACCCCATACCATTATAAAGCTGTGTGATTTAGGAGATTACAGAGGGCCCGTCCCATGGTGGGTTTGTTATGACATTCGGAAAGGCCGTAATAATACAGCTTTCCAGCTTTGGTGGAGGAGTATGTCTGAGGTGGAACCTTTCATTGAGCCACTTGGACAAAGGAATGATTGGCTGATTGTGCCTAAGTAACTTTCTATATGAAAGTCAAAATGAAACATGTGAAATGTTCTGATAGACAGGTACTACAAGCAACAAAAATACTGAGCACTCAAGAGAATTTGATAGAGTAAATAAATATGAGCAGAGAGCCTCTTACCAGTTTGGAGTCGATTTTAGCATCCAGCCTTGCATTACGAATGAGGTTAACAATCCATCGTTCTGCCTCCTCAGGAGTCATATTCAGCTTGTCTGCCAGCATGCTGCACAGAAACAGAGGCCATTACGTGCTACATACTAATTCTGTGTGTCTCATCTAGATACCCAAGCACATATGTAAATGTAAATAAAAACAATATAAAAGACCCACTCTAACGTGCACACTGGAGGAGAGAGTCCTGTCAAAAGTGAGCTTTTGGAACAGTACTCTAGAGTGACAAATGCCTTTCATTATGTAAGCAAGGCAATAATGATGATTCACGGCAAGACTAAGAAGCCCATAAAAAGGAATACAATTACATCACTGAGAGGAGATGGAGTGAGGGCGAGGTAATGGTGACAGACAAATGAAAATGCCCTTCCAAAAGTAGAGATGAGATGAAGTGAGTCTTGAGAGTAAGTCCATTAGAGATGAGCTGATACACTGGCCCTTGAATCATCGGGCCATCTTTGAGATCCTCTATTGGCCCCTAACTCACTCCTCTGGCATGTCAGAGTAGAAATGTCCCTAAACAAAAGAATGAAAGCCAGTGTTGTGTTCGGAGGCTTGGAGGCCAGGATGGGGCCGTCAGCCAGATGAAGAGAAGCTGGAGGATCCAGTGCTTTTCTGCTTTAAAAAAAAAAAAACCTTCACTGTATTTCGCCTTACTCCACAAGTCCATATTCTCTGTGCTATTGTTTAAGGCACAGCTCATAAATTGTCTCATCTTATGATACCTGACTGCAAAAAATCATTTACTAAGGTAGATGTGTAATAAAAACAATACAAAGCGTTTAAACACTCATACCAGTGCAAAACCCACCAACATGAGTGTCACTGCTAGCATCTCAATATCATCAGCTGTCAGTCAAGGTCCTATGATGGTCTGTTCCCAGTGATGGACAAGGTAGAGTGGAGGTAACAAACTGTATGCAGTAACAGATGGACTACAATTAGTATAATAACTGTATACCTCCAGTATGACCTGCATGGTCGGTGTACTAAATAAATTGGCCAATGAGTATATCTACAAGGTAGATGAGCCTAATAAACTAGCAACTCTGTGTGAATTCCTAGGATTGCACTCTGTTATTCCTTGCATGTGCTGGAGCCACAGCCAAGTGACACAACCAATGGGACCACTTTCATTTTAACCTTCCACATTCTCTCTATGTAGTCTTTCAGAAGTTTCTCAAGCTTCCTCTTTTCCTTTCTTTGGGCATGGTACTATCAACCGGTGCCACCATATTGATTGGACAAGGTGTACTTAAGTAATGTATGCAGAAGTAGTTCAAAAAAAAAAAAAAAAAAAAACCCCACAGTAGTACATAAAGTTTCCAAAGAAACAAGATGTTTCAGACAGCTGTGCAAGCAAAGTTCTTCTGAAGCTGAGGTGAAATTATGGATTACTACCATTGATCATTCATCCCCAGGCCAAACTGCAGGGGCAGATTACATCCACATACCTTCTATAAAACACTTTTTATGCAGCCTGGGCTCAGCCTGGCAAAACTGACAGCTGACAATTTACTTCTGCTCCAACCTGCACAAAACGGCACGACAAAGTAGACCGCTCATAGAGCTCATTATTTAAGACCTAACCACCAGAAAGAGTGTCAGTTGTCAAAATCACAAGGGTCAAGGTTGTGATGGTTAACACATGTCCAAAATTAAGCAGAGACCCTACTGACATTGGAAAAAGGAATAGCTGTCAACTCCAGAGCTGAAAGGCAGGCTCTTTCACGTCTTTGAAAAGCACAGCATACCATACTGTAGCCCGATTACCAACTGCATACCAAAAGACGCAGGAAACCAGACAGAATCCCTGGTCATGAAGTTTGTCGTAGTTCTGTCAAAAGGAAGCTGATCTAAACTCTGGTCCTTCTCAGATACAGAATGGTGAGCATCAAAGGATTCCTTAAAAATACCTCCAATTCATTTCAGAGATGGTTGATTATAGCAGATGGAAGCAAACATTTCTCCAGTCATTTGATCAGTGAAGTCAGAGACAGAGATTGGATCAAAATAAACACCAATGCGTGTCTTCTGAAGGGAACAGACCCGACAACGCTTGCACATGCTTAGTGCGTAGATCCAGGTCAGGCCCTGCATCTAGCCACAGAGAGGACCGGCACGCACTGATCTAATTTAAACCAGGGGGTATGCACCAAAAACAGCTTTATTAGACTGGATTCTGCTTAAACTTATTATAAACATATTCCAGTGTGAATAGTCAAAACAGATGGGATAAAAAGTGGGATGGGACTGAAAACAATAAAACACACACAAACAGGAAGCAAAGTAGAAGTATGAACCTTCAATGCTTAGTAGCCGACACAGCCGCTAGAGCCCGACTGCCCTCTTCTGCTGTAGTCTCATTTTACCCAGCTCTAACCCAGATCCTCAGGGGAAGGGGCGGCTGTAGGGATCATTTTCATTTTGACCCCCTTCCCCACACTGGCTCCTGAGCACTGATTTATCCAATTCCAATTGTGGGCTGGTGGAACTGAGGCAACCAGTCTCACTCCAGGAGCCTCACGCTTAGCTGAGAGGTCAGGCATTAAGCAGAGGACAGACTTGGTCCAGGGAGAATGATGGACTCCATACAAGTACCTTCTTTTTAACATAGCTCAGCTTAACAAATGCATTGTTAAACACTTCCATATGAAGGCATTAAGAGATTCCAGGCCATTTGGAGAGACCCCCAAATGCATGTTGCGGAATTGATTTTTCTGACTTTTTTGATAAAAACCAAAATGACTGTGCGGTGGTTTTAATGATTCAACTGTAAATGTCGAAACATTCTCGGGTTTTTTTTTTCCATTGAAATGTTGGACTTTCCAAGTTCCTGAAAGGCATGCACTGACAAGATTAGATAGAGATGATAGACATTCGCATGCAGTGCACACAACTGGTCCATTTAATGTGAAGGATGGTTCATATTCCCCTGGGTAGCACAATCCTATCAGCTAATAAAGTACAACATGAGAAACAAAAAATCCACTGGTCTAACACTGGAGATTTCACAAGTCTAGACAAAAGGATATAATTATTGTTCTTAATCATAAATCATGGCATCACACTTCCACTGGGTCCTTCTGCATAAAATTACTCCGCTATTCTTAGATACATTCTCTTTTCAGCCAACACTGAGGGTGAAAACAAGCAAAATGTTTTATTATGCAGCAGCTATAAAAATGTCTTCATTATAATACAAGCCTCAGATTCATACGAATCCACGTTCTGGTAGAAAGGGCTTCTGGACAACGTTCTAACGGCACACTGTCATAAATCAAAAATAGACAATCTCCCGTTCTCAACAAATCTCATTGAGTAGACACTAAAACCCTCTACCATGACTTCCAAGCCATACTATTTTGATCCTAAAAGAACACATAGGATCACAGTACATCATAGTTCCACTTTCCACGTCTAGTAGAGCTTTACCATTAACCTTTGCGGTCTTTAACAAGTAAACAGATCCTCCTGGAACAAGGCTGCCAAAAAGAGCCAGGACTATGATTCAGTTCCAGACTATTGACAACTCGAGGTTTGGACAGAGACTGATCGAATTCCATGCTTCAACCTTGACTACAAACCTTGCTTGAGTTTACAGAACTATCAGAGGGAGAAATCAAGGTGTCCCAAGCAGTTTGTAACAATTTCTGTGGATTTGTGAGATGATTCATGATGTAGGACGCTACAAGAATCAAACAGATGTCTTCCATTTTTATAATGAACAGGCTACTGACTTACAATTACCCATTTATTAAGTGTGTTACTTAATAGAAAAATATTGTCTACAGGCTGTGCTTGTGTGTGTGCATGCCTATTCTAGTTTGCAGAGGGTGTAAAAATCCCTTAAAATAGTTACAGCCTGTTAGCCAAAGCCACTGAAAAAGTGGTCAAGTGTTTTCTGCTCCACATGCAGAAGAAGGAAAAAAGCAATGCAGGACAGATGCTCATAGACTACTAGTTACAAAAAGCTCGTTAAACAGTCCAGTGTGTACTGCTGCTTCCCTGCTCTGTATTCTGTCACTGGAGCACTAATAAGAACCAGGCGGAGAGAAACCAATGACAACCGCCTAAACCTCCCTCTCATTCCAACTGCTTCTTTTCCACCAATGGAAAAACCTGGGCATCCAAAACCATTGCGTGTCTCCTCTGGAAACCTACAATGCTGTGTATATACCATAAAAAGAGCAATAAAGCAGAGTAAATAGAGTAAAGTGGCAATAAAACACCTGCCACACTCAACCAAATGTAGGATAGGTTTGTGAGCTGTCTACAAAACATGACTCAGTGAGAACCATGACTAAAAGCAAGCACTATTCAGTGTGGAGTTCCAGGCTGTAAATTTGTTTAAAGAGAATTCAACAAGATAAAAAAAAAAGGGGGGGGGGGGGTGTAAGGAAGGACAAGAGACTAAACTACTGGTATCAAGAGAGGTCTGGGTGCAGCGCCAGGCCTCGTAAGGATAATACGTAAACCCTCTAGAACCGCTTCAGAACAAGATGAGTAGATGTGTCTGTGATGTCTGGTTCTATGTTCACGTGTGTGTATGAGCCCGTGAGTGTGAGGCCTACGTGCTGGCATCCAGTCTCTGGTCATACTTCCTCTAGTACACTGGCCAATAAAAAGGGTTGTGAGTGGAGTGGGAGCTCTGAGAAGAGACAGAAAGCAATCCCACATTGCGGACACATTTGGAGACCTGCTACTTTCCTTCATACTACTATACTGAACTAGAGTTACTTAAATACTAGGCCACTTTATTAGGAATACCTGTACACCTGCTCATTCACATCATTATCTAAATCAGCCCAACGAGTGGTAGCAGGACAACGCATAAACCTATGCAGATAGAGGTCAAGAGCTTTAGTTCATGTTCACATCAAACATCTGAATGGGGGAAAATGTGATCTCGTTGACTTTGAACATGTCATGGTTGCTGGGTGCCAGGTAGGCTTGTTTGAGTATTTCAGAAATGGCTGATACTGGGATTTGTCTGAAGAGTTTTCAAAGAATGGTCAAAAAAAAACCCCCACAAAAAACATCCAGTGAGTGGCAGTTCTGTGGACGTAGATGCCTTGCGAGGAGACTGACCAGACTGGCCCAATCCAGGAAGGCTATGGTAACTCAAATAACTGCTCTTCACAAGCGTGGTGAGCAGAAAAGCATCTCAGAACACTCAACACATCAATCCTTGAGGCGGATGGGCTGCAACAGCAGAACACCGCATCAGGTTTCATTCCTGTTGCCCAACTGAGGCTACAGTGGGCACAGGTTCACTGAAACTGGATAACAGAAGATTGGAAAAACATTGTCTGGTTATCTCAGTGCTTCTGAAACTGCATGAGGTGAAGGCAGCAGTTATTCAAAAAGGTTGATGTGTCTATACACATAATGGAATATTACAGACCTTAATGTAACCTTCAGGAAACCGCACATTTATTTACAAGTTGCTGTCTCCAGCCAGATTAAGAATCTTACTTTATGCTGATGCACTGGTGAATTCTGCAGAAGGTCTCAAAGATGAACAAGCGAGCATTTTCAATGAAGTCCTCAAGGCATGCCACCAAGAAGAAATCATTCACCAGCACCTTCAGGAAACAGAACAACTAGGTTAGGGATACTATTAAATGGTTATGGGAGTGAGAGGATAAAGTTGGTTCCAAGTCTTCTGTGGTGCAGAGGAACGCTTACAGTGAAACAGGAATAAAGAGCAGAGCACAGTTCATAGAAACTCAATACAAAAATCAAAACGGTTATTTTTGCACTTTTTGGACTAACACTGTAGCAACAGGTTCAACAGCAGGGAAACCAGAACTGCCAAAACGAGTACTAACGAGAATGAGTACTAATTAAGAGGAGATTAAAATAAAAAGAATGAAAATGTGTGTATGAGTGAGTAGTGTATCCTGATAAACTGGACCATGGGGGGCTATTTCGAACACATCTATGCTGAAGTTGACTCAGAAATAGTTTACTTTGGCAGTTGTTAAGAAGGAAGAAAGTCCCATTTGCATATGGGGTAAAAAAAAAAGAAAAGAAAAAGAACAGAAATAAAAGAACGATTTAGGGCCATTCTCGCCACGCCAAATCAACCACAAATCTTGGAATTCCACAGTCTCCACATGAAACAGAACAGGAACAAAGCCAGCCACCCAATCAGCCACAGCGGCTTTAAGTTATCGCTGCACATATCGTGCACTGCCGCAGGGTCCAGCTAGCTCCATGATGGAACCAATTTACACTGCCACTGCGTTCACACGGATCTTCCACTATGTAATCACGGTCCCCGAGAGACACACCAGCTGGGGTCTGATCAACACACACGCTCCCTGCTTCTCTGCATTAGCTTTACTGTCTTCTTTTCTGATAGGGACCGGTGCGTTCACCTTCACATAAGGGTGGGCAGTATAATGCTATATTAGACATCACAATAAATTATGCCAAAGCAGACTTTATTGTTTGCATTGCAGGTTCCGTCTGTACGTTTTTGTAATTGTGATATGATATTTTTGTCATATCGCCGACAGTTTAGTGCTGCGCATTCCACAGTGGAAAGGCATGTGCGAGCTCCTGCTGTCACTGCATGGTTCATGTATAGTCCTCGTCCTCCGGTTCTGTTTGCTTAGGCTCCGCTCTCTGCTATCTCGGCTATTCTGACTGAAGAAGTCCCAACTACAAGACCATATCAGCCGGCGTGTGTTTTGCTGTCGTCAATGCTTATCTTAACCTGAAAAAACCCCCAGATGGCTTAAGTGCCATAATTACCGTCATCTGTTTTTCAAGAAAGACCCTCAAACAGATTTTGTAAAGGCATAAAATGTCCTTTTTAGACTTACCCCAGAGGCAGATTTGCTTTGAAAAGTATCACACACCCATAGTGCTTGGGTTCTTAACTTCAGGCTTGGACACTGCAGAACAGCTTCAAGTTCTCGCTACGTCTAACACTGATCCAGCTCATGAGAAGCTTTATGAAGAGCTGATGATCTGGATCAAGTAGGTTAAGAGTAGGAAAAACTCAAAATTACACTTCATGGGTCCATGGGACTGTCAATTGATGTAACTAGTCAACTTGGCAAACAAAAACTATAAATCTAAGTTCTATTTGATCAGACCCAAACCGCAGTCTGTTAGCAGTAACTGTAGTATAACAGGAATGTCTCAAGGCTATTTTATTTGATAGGTCTAATTCTTTCAGGCGAATCTTTTTTTTTCGAATAATTGGCTATTCCCTGCTTCTGTATTAATGAGCTTAAAATATAACTATTTAAATCTACCCCAACATCAAACACTTCATCAGTTAACAGTCAAGTAAGAAAAACCGCTGACTATTCAGTGCTGCTGTACTGCTGAGCTTGAAATAAACTCTGAAAACTGCCCCAGCATCTAGCACCTCATCTGTTAAAAGTCAACCAAGAAAACTGAAGGGCTTTTTCATACATAAATAAAAAAGAATAGCCTAACTTAATGAAGAAATGAGACCCTCACTAAACCAGTGACATGATTTATAAACATTTACTTCTGTGAGGAAGCCCATGCAATCACGCCAGATGTTTTTCATTCCAAACGTTTATCGTCAAGAAGCAGGGATGAAAATGAGACTAAAATCACTCACAGTCAAGCCTTTTATGTCCATGCAGGTCCAAATGATCAAATCATTAAGGAAATCTCTATTATGCTCTGCATGCTAACAGGACAAGTCTTCTGAGAGTAGCCATAATTAGCACACCTGCCTGATCTTGGAGTAACAGAGCCCTCTGGCTAGTGGACTTCCCCGAACCAGTTTTGCTCTCTTCCCTACAGTGAAGGCTTCAGGCTGGCCGCTGCGTGAACGTGCAACGAGTCGTGACTCTGATTAAACATGCCTTAGGCATTAACTAGATCATAAGATTTAAAAACTGTCGAAAAACACTGAACAGAGTAACTGATTATGCAATGAGCAGGCAGCATATTCAGTGTTGTTTCAGGAATTTTGAATATAACACCAGCTCAAGCACTTGATCTTATTAACTATTCTACTCAAGATGAATCCTTGGGACTGCAAAGCTGTTGTGTTTACTTCACCCAAGAGTTTCCATGAACATTTCTGGACTCAGTCATAGCAACGCTCTCCAAGGACATATATGAATGTGATCCTATTTAGGATTTGGCCACAGAGATTTAATGTAGCACATTACTAAACAAATTTAGGTTAAAAAGTAATGTTTTCCAGGGTCAGTGCAACACCGGGAACGTGCCAGGCTGGCTCATGACCCCAAAAACACAGCAGCCAAAAGCTATGACTTAGAGACTATGTTCCATGAACAGGATGATAAACCAAAGTATGAAGGGAAAATATAATGTAAGCAAACTTCCCTGGAAAGTGTGAAGGTGCCTGTGAGTACCACGCCATACAATGAAATTCTGTTGTGGTTTTTTTTTTTGCACACTATATATTGATGTTAGGTTTTTCTAAAATTGTTCTGCTGGCACTAAAAGACAGCGCTTTGACCGTAAACACAAGCGTATGACGCAGCAAATCAGGGTGAAATCTAATGCGGAGATCACCACGCAGGCCCATTATATACCCCAGCAAAAATATAAATGTCTGAACCACAGCAGGCTCTTTTCAGTGCATGGGCCGACCTCAACACACGAAAAGTGCTTTTTGTTAACCATGCCACTGATGGACGATTACCGGGCATCATAAAAAGTTGACAGACAGTGAGTCAGAGGCTTTCCGACAGCCATTCTCTCTCTCTCTCTCTCTCTCTCTGAAGAGTGGGGCACAAACGCCCAGAGAGAGCTTTCAGAGCCCTTTCGGGACCCTGGCTAAAGAAAAGGCCATCTGCGGGCAAGTGCAGCTCATGATACAGCATCAGTAATGACTCACCGCAGCATGGGAAATTTCATAGGACTCCAATGACCAGCCGCAGCTCTGGGCTGCGTGTGGTTTCATTACAACTCGTCATAAGGTTAAAGCCGAGGCGTCATGGAAGCAAATTGAAAAGTTGCAGACTTTCTGTGGTCAGAAAAGTCAAGCTGCATGCACTCAACTGGTTAAGAGCCTGTGAGACTTTTTGGGAACAGAGTCCGTTTTAAACACCAGTGAGGCGGTAAAAGATCTCGGGAGGTTATAACATACATGCAGAATCACTTGGCTTTTCCTATGAGCATGACAAATTTGGAAAATGACCTTGTAAACAAGCTAATAAACATAAATGGTGCATCTAGAACTTACCGACTCGCACTCTCTAAGTTTCTTCTGAGCGCCATCAAAATCAAAGTTCACATACAGGCATTCCACGAACTCTGTGATGGGGTCCTTGTAGGTGTACGACTCCTTAAAAAGACAGAGGAAAAAATGGATGACATTTCTCATATAACAGCACACATTTATTCTGAGTGAATATGCACCTGGATGTATTTATCCATAATCATTGATTTAGAGTGGTACTTTCTACCTTCCAAACCTATAAACACGTCTAAGATGAAAGGATCAGAGCAATGTGTTGAGCAGATGAACCTTGATGGGATATGCAATACAGGTTTTGGATCTTCCCTGAATATAAATACCATGAATGCTTGAGAAACCATGAGAGTCATATGAGCAGATCGGTGAATGCATTGGGCCAGATGTTAGAGCGATTACACAGCTGGAGAAGGCTCATATTCAGATTTTAGTGCTACTGATCACCAAGGAAGCTACTGCTGGTGGATGATAAGGCTAGAAATCAGGCCGTCCATCTCCATTCATCAAAACTAACCAGTTCAGGATTACAGAAAAGACCTCTCAGTTCATACAGAAAGTAAAGTTCTCGCAGATGCACAACGCACACACACAACAGTGTGTACAAGGTAATGGTTGTTTGTGCATGAAAAGAGAACCAGGGTTTTGTTTATCCGTTTACTGCATAGCCTGATTTAAACCATTTATTATTTAAAGCAAAAGAGAACACAGACGATTACACCCATGTCAACACTCTTGCCCTGGTACGCTCAGGCCTCGTTTAGCAGGCACTATATAATATGCTCAGTGGCTATGCTTACCACATGAATCAGATGCATGGTGTTCCTATTAAAGGGAGTTTCATGTTAGGTAATCAGGAGTTAGTTGATGACAAGGCAGAACCCAATACCTGCTGGATAACTTTTACCAGATCCTTCAAGACCTGCCTACGCTTGCGCACGTCCTTGTTAGTGATGACAGCTGTGGTCAGGTAGCGCAGAATGTGTGGGCACATGGTCTGAATGGCATTTAGATACCTGGGACAAACAAAAAACAAAACAAAGGTGGTCAAATACTTTGAGTCATCTGTCCTTTATGGGTATTGGAGGGAAAAAAGAAAGGGGTAAAAAAAAAACAGCAATGGTGAAAGCATCTCTGTTCAGTGGTGGAAAGACAAGGAAAACCCCAGTCTAGATACGGATCACTGGCCACAGGCCTGGCCAGTAGGTGAAATACTACCCACCAGGGGCTTGTTTTTCAGCTACAGGTCAACTAGCTGTAGGCTGAGTGCGAAACAGAGCGTTGAGAAGCACTGCTATTACAAACCAATACAGTTCCTTATGCAGCCTGAGGACAGACCATATCCTTCCCTCATAAGTGGGGGGGGGGAAAAAGCATACAACAGATGCCTTGTCATAAGTCTGAGAGTTCCTTTTAAGGAGCACTTAACATATCGAGTCGATTCAAAGGACAATATCCGTGTCTATAGTATCTGAACCAACATCTTTGACCTCCGGCTTCCTCCTCCACCTCCTCCTCCTCTTCTGAGGATCAAATTAAATTTCAAAGAGGAAGTCAAGTTGCTTGGTCTCGGCCAGCCCCTAAAGCTCTTATGGGTCCGAATGGAGAAACACATGTTCCAAGGAGGTGGAGGACTAGTGGATGGTTTAATTAGTCAAAGCAATTAAAGGGATGAGGGGACTGTGGCACTTCAGATGTCGGGGGTAAAAAGAGCAGTGGCGTAGCCCTATCCTTCTCTCTCTCCCTCCTTTGTAGTGGTGTGAGTCCGCAACAAACCGCAACACTTTGTACTGTGCTTGTGATTAACTTACACCTACTCCCTCTCCAGAGGGGGTGCTGATCGTCAGTCTGCTCGCATGAGTCATGATGCTATTTCTGGCATTTGTATTCCGTAATGCGCCTTAATAGGCCAATAAATCATTTAAAAAAAGAACACCGACAAAGATTTAGGGTGCAGGTTTCTATCAACTTAGTTACTTTGACAGAGTTTAAGAAAGCAAGATTTTTTTTCTCAAGCCTGCTCGGAGAAGCATAGAGAAGCAAATGGCTGTGTGGTTCCAATTTCACGATGCATGTGGGGGGCTGGGATTAGAGGTAAATCAAGTGAAACACTGAATCTAATCAGCGAGGGTCAGTATAGTATAACTTATGTATCATCTTTCCTGTTTGCACCTACATCATAGATCATCTTTTGACAATATTCTCGCTCTAACAGCCCCATGATGAAACGAAACATGATAGTCAATCTTCAGGATCATCTTCAGTTTTGTTTCCATCTCTCTACTCGACAGCTTTGCAACTTCACCATTAGTTTCAAGAAAGCGCTTCTAATCATTTGCCAGTTAAAACAATCCAGAACACTGGTCACAATAAACACAACTATAATTTAACAATATTAACCAAACAACTCAAAAAAAAAACAAAAACAAAACAAACATCTTTGTCAGTGCAAGATTTCACAATGCATAATGTTGCTCGTCTCCAAATTAGTCCACTAGTCAATATGAGCACAGCTCCACTGCTATAACTGATTATGCAAATGTATCCAAGCACAATGAACTGCCCATGGAGACCATATTTTGGGGAAAAAGGTTTAATTTTTTTTTGAGGTCACAGAACTGAAGATGAGTGTATAGCATGAAAGGCAAGAGAATTTCTTACTGCTATAAAGACTCTGGCCAGGAGAGAGAGATGCATGACTTGAAGAGTCCAACCACAAATTAGAAGTACCTATTTGAAGGAGTTTACTGTAGTATAAATGAGTCCACTGGTATAATGAGCATCTAAGTCCAAAGTGCTGTTGTACAGCCAGCCATCTTGGAATGGAGCTGCAGTAAGTGGATAAGGCCTGATGGAGCATGTCGCTGTGGCCTCGGCCAGCGGGTCAAACAACCACAGGTCACTGGCCCACTGGATCCGGCCCAAAGGAAGCGAGCGGTCACCATTGGGAGAAAAAGGCCAAGCCTCATCGAGGTTTTCCAGCATACAACAGCACAAGCAACCTCAAGCTATCCTTTACTATGGCCACTATGGTGAAGCACTTATTACTAATTACTGGTCTGGCCTTCCAGTCATCTCTGCCAAAAAAAGTTGCTGAAAGGCAGATAAACCTAATCTTGTGTGGTTCAACACCATGCTTTAGATTGAAAAATACACATATATAAATATTTTCTCAATGAAGTTGGAGAGGGCATTTAGCATGGGCAGAGAAGGTTTCCTATCTAACACAAATGGTCTAAATTCAGAGGTGTAGGGTGGAATATAACAGCAGATATGCAGAAAAGTAAGAGAGAAGCCTTAAAGCTCCTTTCTTCATGAGGACTTGGTTTTGTTTGCATAATGAATCCTGCTGTAAAAACTATTGATTTTTCATATGCGGCCCTCAGCTGAGTCAGAGCTCCTATTCCCAGTACAAGACGACCGTCTGCTAAGCCATCTATTATTTTCAGGGCTCATCGGTGAAACTTAATCGTTTGTTTTCACTTTGGCCCATGGGGTCGTGCATGTTCGAGTGTGTGCGTGCATGTGTCTGGAGCAGTGGTCTGAGGCACTGGACTGGTCGACACATCATCAGCAGTTTCATTTGCAGATTGTGGTGGGCTCTATACTCACTCTCGCGCGCGCGCTCTCTCTCTCGCGCGCACCCACGCACGCACTCACAGTCATCTGGTTCATTAGAACCAAAGCCAAATAAAATGCACAGACGGCAGTGTGCAGCTGCTGAACGTGCTTACTGTGGCTGGTACAGGAAAAGCTCAATAATGTTGTCTCGGCCTTTGGGGTGGTTGAAGAAGACGAAGAGAGACCAGTGGATCAGCCATGTCCTCTGCTGAAGTGACTGGAGAGGAGAGCTCACCGTCTGATGAATATGAGAGAGAGAGAGAGAGAGAGAGAGAGAGAGACACACACATTGTTTAAGGTGACGAAATCTTTTTGTATGTGTGGTTAATTAGGTTGTTTAATTCACATGCTGAACTACTGACTTCTTTTAATCAGTGGTACAACTTCAGCTGGCCTTCTGATTTCGGTCCAAGTTAAAAACAGAGGTTTAAAGTTCAGAGAAAATGGGTTTTCTACAAGCCAAACCCCTGTACAACGTCCCCTTGTCTACTGTTCTAGTTTAAAATCAAACTCAATTAACGCAACTGTGCTACTGTGGTTCTGCTTGAGGTGTAGGCAGAGTAGGAAGCAAACAAGTGAAATAAACCAGAATAAACCTGAAAGAATGTGGCAGAAAGGGAGAGTGAGAGAGAGTGTGAGGGGGAGACAGAGAAAGCGCAGCAATAGTAGTGCTGATAGTGTTTTGCTGAAATGTGAGGCAGTCAATATCATGGCCTATGTAAGGGAATCTGAGTGCAGTATTGAATTCTGAGTGGTGGGGCATTACGTTGTTATCGATAGTCTCTCTCAGGCGGGTGAGGTCCTCCATAGCAGCCTCCCAGTTCTGCATCAGGATCTCAGAGGCCAGCTTTCCCCACAGGGAGTTCAGCGCATTTCTATCGGTTGCAGGAACCTGCACAAACAACAATACACACTTAAACACAAGGAACAAGGCAGCTTAATAGAAAACACTCAGACTTACACTCAGATCTATTCAAGGTGGGCAGTCATTGCTCTTCAAGGCCACCGCAGTGGATGGGGCTAAAGCTGTAAACCTCTGGAGCAAGTAGGGTTAAGTCCTCTGCTCAAGGGCAGCAAAATAAGAGCTTGCAGCCCCACCCAGGATCTTGCATCAGACAAAACTTAGTTTTCACAAAAAAACTTTAAAAATTCTCAGCTGGAATGCAGACGAACTTCAAAAGCATGTTTTCCTGCCATACGGTGTCATAGCTGAAAATAAAAGCCTGATACTTGGCTGAAGTGAAACCACTTCTGGATATAATAACATTTATTCATTTGCAGTGGACAAACAGATTCAATTAAGTCATCTTCAGGGAACAAAGCTTGACAGAGAGAGAAATGGATCATGAAAGGCCATTTAGCCTTTTATGAAGCCTCATTTGCTGCACTTTGTGATAAAGCAACCACTGTGTCAAGGACAACTGTTCCACCATCCATCCAGATTACTGGAGTAACTGAAAGCACATTGGATCTGTATGTGCTTTTTCTTGTTTACTTCATGTTTTAACTCTCAAACAAGACACGGAGAACACAAAGGTTTCTAAATGTGGAACACTTCAACTTTGATGTATCATGAATCACATCACTTAGTCAAGACAAAATCCAATTGGCCTCATGGTGGGTTGATTTCATTCCAAACAGTCTTTCTTGCACGAGGTTAAGTTGAAAAGGTCCCTCAAGGTGAAAGGTGAAGGACTGGCTTGTCCGTAGCATAATGATGTGCAGTAAACAAGCGAGCACTGACTAAGCTCAGGGTCAAATGCTAGTTATGTCAGGGGAAACGTTCAGTTAGACAGATCAAATGATCGGAAAAAGGTTCAGAGGGTCACCAAAAGGGCAAGGAACACTAAAGAAACCTTTTGGATACATTCCCCAGAAAAGTCACAGAAACATGTAGCCTATATCTACAAACCATAAAAAGTTAAAATGATCTTGAAACCCAAAGGTTTTTGGAAGCCAGAACGTGGTCTGTTTCCATGGCAGGGGTCTTACTCTTTGGTCAACACAAAATTCCATGACTTTCCATGACCTGAAGAATTCTTTCCAAACCTGCATGCTGCAATACATACACTTACATGTCATGAAATTCATGCAATAAATTACGCTGATAATTATTTTCTTTAACTTTTAATATTTACACCAATATAATAAAGATAATGACTTTTTTTGATTCTCTACAAAAATATAAATGTATTAATCTAGTATCATGTAATTTACTATCATTTAATTTACACACACACACACACACACACGTATATATACAGCTCTGGAAAAAATTAAGAGACCACTGCAAATTTATCAGTTTCTCTTGTTTTACTATTTATAGGTATGTGTTTGAGGAACAGAAAAATTTGTTTTATTCCATAAACTACTGACAACATTTCCCCCAAATTCCACATAAAAA
>JAOTRR010000051.1:17683759-17695813 GCA_028570945.1 Gogo arcuatus
ACCTATAAATAGTAAAACCAGAGAAACTGATAATTTTGCAGTGGTCTCTTAATTATTTTTACAGAGCTGTATATATAAAAATAAAAGCTCTAATGGATTATTGTCAGATGTCTAGATCTATTAACTTAAGATTACATATTTACATACATCAGATACGCCATTAACATTAACGTTAGGGGCCTAGAGGTAGTTCTAATACATCTATGAATGACTTATTATCTAACACTAATAAACTAGGCCTGTTATTATTATACACATGTAGGCCCCCTAAATATCTAGATAGACTTGATCTTCCCAACATTAAACTGAAATTTTAATGTTAGAGTAATAACTTAAAGTTAAAGGCCTACCTGCTATATATTTTTTTTGGAATCCACAGCTGAAGAACTATTTCCTGTTTTCACTCCTGATTTTTGGAAGAGTTTCAGTACTGTTGACTGATTTTTACTCCTACTTGCCTCGACTTTAGTTTTGTGCTTTGCAGAAGCCATATGACTTTTCAAGGCTGCTTCGCCCATATTGGCAATATCAAAGTTTTTCATTCAGAATCGACAACGTGCTCCTGTTTATAGCGTGCTTCTAGCTATCCAGCCACGATAATGGTAGTTAACCAACCAATAGTTTTTAAACTTGCACTTGCCTGGCATTACTGCCCTTTGTTCAACTTCATGTACGTAACGTATTGATGTCTGCTGAAGCGATAAACCTTTTGCATGAAAACTCAAAACTGAATGACGACGCTACTGACTGCTACCAGTTTACAGGTGAAACAAACATCCAGGACACGCAACTGAGATCGATATACTTTGGTTCCGAGCATATACGAACAATTATAACTTACGGAAAATAGCAAAGCCTTCCTCACGGAGTCTGACCAGCATACGCATGTATACGTGTGCATTTAACATGAACTTATACATGCTGAATGCAAAAAACAAAAAAACAAACAAACAAAAAAATTACCACACTTGCAAAATTCACTTACCATGACTTTCCATGACCTAATGAAAAATTCCATGACTTTCCAGGCCTGGAAAACACTATTTAAAAATTCCATGACTTTCCAGGATTTCCAGGACCTGTACGAACCCTGCATGGTCTGTGTTTAAAACACCAGGGAAGCCCATAAGCCTACATCAAAACAATATCAGTCACAATATGTATGATGGCCCAGTGACACATCACTCATTCAGTTACCCAGAGTGCAGGTTAGAGCTTTAGTGAAGTTAAAACTCTCTGAAGTGCTGAGGTCAGTGCAAGGCCACGGCACAGTCCCTTCACTCAGTCTCCTTAATGAAGTGTGCTGCTACTGCTGGCCTAAACACATGTGCAAAAGCTTTGATCAGCTCTGTAACAGGGACGAGGCTGGAGCGAGTGGTACGACACTAATCAACATCTCTGCTCCAGAAGGAGTGCAGGAAGAACTAACTCCAGACATTAAGTCGGGGGAGCTGCTGTCTGGCCAGGACCATTTATATTCAATGAGCTATTTAAATCCGCTGTGTGTAGAGAGGTACAATGGCAATTACAAGGCCACTCACCAAGTCTGCTAGTAAAAAGTGTTTCATTGGCCACATCACATCCCATATATTCACTAGTCTATTCTTGCACTGACACCAAGATTCCGTGCGACAGTTCTAGCTTCCATTTAGTTTCAATCTAAAAATTTACACTTCAAAAAGATTCTATCCAAACAATGGGTGTGACGGATAGCTGTGATAATCTGTTATTCATTTAACACAAAGAGAAAACTTCCTCTTGAATCACGTTTCAGAACCATTCATAGCCACTTCCCTAAGCTACTGAAACGTAAACTCTTGTTAACTAGGCTCATCTCTGTAGAGACAATCAACTTCAAAGGCATGTAAATTTAGGTTCTTAATTATGGCAGAAAAGACAAAAATAAACAAAACGGCAGCAGATAATCAACTGCAGGCACACTGCAGTGCCAAGAGACTGAGAGCTGGATTTAGGGACACAGGAAGCCAGGAGAAAGTGATTCAAGCAGGAAATCAGGGCAGGTGTCTGTGCAGATCCACAAAAATATAAACTCAATGCAGATATTAAGTCTCGCCCAATCTCAATGTGCACTCATGCTGATGGGGCACCGCTCTCAAGCAGACTCCTTTTATGTGAGAAAAGCCTTGCACTCCACTGAGACGGAGCTTGTTCCTCTCTTAGTAAGATGAGGAAATGTTTGGGGCTTAGCGGCAGACTGATAACCCACTTCTGGAAGTCCCTTAATTCCAACAGAGCCAAGGCTGCAGTGAGATTCAAGCAGGTACAAGCATTCGCAACAAGAGCTGGTACTGCACTGCACTCGATTGGCAAGAATGGTAATGGCTCCCTGTCTGATGACAAGACTGATGAGATTCTCAATCAAGCTTCTTGCAGGGAAGACAAACCTCAAAAGCATCTGTACTCTGTTGTGATGGGGACATGGAAATATGCATCATGCAGATCCACGGACATGAACCAGTCCTGTGGTTGCACGCCATGAAGAACATCCGACAGGCTTGACATGTGAAAGGGGAGCGCTTTTAAGAATCAGTTCAGCATTTTCAGCTTTAGAATCAGACACAAAGCACCTTCTTTCTTCTGAAATAGGAAATATGTTGTTTTGAACCATAGGGTCTAACCTTTCAGTTGTTCCTCTGGCCAAATGGGAAGGAAAATTACACTCGCCACACCCGAACAGACGATACGACATTACAAACTGTTATACTTTGTTTTTCTAAATTGCTAATGCTGGTCAACTCACCTTACGGTGCTCTCACACATCTAGGGTGTTTTCTCTTCAGGTGTGCAAGTTGCACTACAGGCTTATTCCTGTTTACGTAGACTACACCGAACAATCTGGTATCGCCAAATCTCAGACGTTTTTTTCAAGTGGTGTCTTGACTTTTGTTTGACTGTAGGTACTTATCTATAGTGAAATACAAAAATTTTAGCGCCGTGCTGCAAATTTCACGGGTACCACTTTGAAAAAGTTTTAATAGTAAAAGCGTCAATAATACAAATGATTGATTTTGAATGAACATAAATATGGAATACTGCATCTCAAATACCCAGCCACTGGGGTTGCACAAGCCTGTGCATACTTAGTGCCGGTCCCAAGCCTGGACAGATTGGGGAAGGTTGCGTCAGGAAGGGCATCCGGTGTAAAAACCTACGCCAAATCAAATATGCGGATCACGATGAGCCGCTGTGGCGACCACTAATGGAAGCAGCCAAAAGAAGAAAAAGAAGAAGGAACGTTGCATCCCTTAACATGTATAAAGATTTGATGTACTGAAATTTCAACAGCAAAAACACTGGTGCTATTGTAGTTTGGGTAAATTTATACAGCACAGTGAGGTCACTCGTGACGAGTAGGAATGAATACGTGGAACCAAAAAACATGGATGAAACTATTCATCCATGAAGAAGAAGGGGGAATCATGCCGCTCTCTCATTCCGAATGGTAGTCTCCAAATCCCTTCTCACTTGTACCTAAAATTCTGTCATGTCTCTTTAACGGACCCATCGGCTACTATTGCTGAAAATCGCATCATGGCAAAGTGTGAATGCAGGGCGAATGTCTTTCAAAATAGAAAACTGTGAGAGATTGAAGAACACAGCTGTGTTTTCAATATAAAGGTCAATGCTTCGTTCTAAAAGTGTTTGTTTTCTTTTTCCTTTTTTTGGAAGGCACTGCCTGCTACATCTGGCGAGGCTCCATGTCATTATGGCAGCTTTCTGTACACTGCCTGGCTTTCAGGGCTTGCCATGAGAGAATAGTTTCAATACCTGGGTTTTTCCAGCAGTTACCTTAAGTTTCCACTGCTTCCCCAAATGGGCACATTTTCACTCACTGACCAGCAACAATAAATTTACTGTGCTGCCGATCCGACGGGACACTCAATCTTTATTCTCAACATTCAATCCTAGCATTAGGAGATGATATGAATAAGTTGCTCTTTTCGCACTGGGCCGGCACTGTAACAGGACCTCAGCTCTGGATTTTGCAAGCCTGGCTTCCTTCGTTAAATGACTGCATTTCCCACGTTAAAGGAGTTCTCAGAGCCTAACCTCTCCTATAGTAGCACCCATCTGAGGACATGGGAGGTCCAGCACAGATGAGGATAAGGGGAGTGAGCAGCGAAAAAGCTGAGGCAGGTATTCGGTGAGAAAGGGTTGGTGTGATTAAAACCAGTTTTGCATGCCATTTCCATGGGTGTTCCACGCTCTTTGTTCTACAATTGTAAATGTGGGTCAACGAGGGCTCAAAATCATGCTGTAGGAGGAAGCATGCTTTAGAGCAATTTGGGTCTATTTACACTGAGCTGCAATGTGATAAACAAGTCTGGCTGGTCTGTACTGGGGTCTCATCTACTCAAAGCGTTTGATGTGTGTAAAATGGGAATTGATGCTATTTTTCAAGTCCTCTTAAAATGGGGGTTCTGTCTCATTATGTCCGCAGCTTCTCCCGTGCACATGGAGTAAATGAAAATGCCTTTTGCTGTACCATTCCCGAAAATCAATCAAGGGAAAACATACTGTGTTTATGGAAGATGTCTGCACTCGTGTATCATGCCAATCCACCCAAGGCACAATAGGAAAGAGCTTCGTGTTATACAGAGTGCAAGTGTCAAATTTCCACTGCACTCAAGTGGTAGGTACCTTTAAAATCTAATGCAATCTTTGCTTATTAGAATGCACAATTGGATAACTAGACATGAGAGCTAACCTGGCAGTTTTATGCACTTATCTTGCCTCGAGAAGGCAGACTGAGACAGATTATAATGACAAGCCGATATCACTTTTCCCAGTTGGATCACAAAGCAACTCTTTCAATGTTGTAGGCAAACTGTAAAGCTCTGTGCTGTTGTCAAAGGCTTGCCTTGACACTAGTCTAGTGTTTTTCCTCTTCCCACAGGCAAACAAATATCCAAACAATTCAACATCTATTATAAATCAAATAAATTCAGACATGCAGTTAGGTCATATTCTTAATGATTGTAGTATTTATTACTCAAACTTGCTCATGATGTAAGAACAATTTTCTATGGTCTGGCACTAATGAATCATCTCTAAATGTGGGCCTGTATAATGGACAGTCTGTATAATGAGAGCATTACATGCGAGAAGGCAAGCAAAATGGCACTGGGAGAAACACTCTGCACCGGGGGAGTGTGATAATTCAGTGAGGCATGGAGGGTCTCACACACTCCCAGCTCAGAGCACCACTGACAATGGGCATCTCTCTTCAGCCAAGCCCCCAATTCCTCACAGTGTGGCCTTGAGAAGAGAGAGAGGGAGGGAGAGACGAAAAGCACGAGCAGGTCAGAGTCTGACTATTCCCAGGCTTTCTCTCAGCGTTTCCCCCACCACACACACAATCGCACGGAACCATACGTTTCGGCCACTCTCGTGCGCGAGTTCATCTTTCACTCGTTTCTCCGAGCGGTGGGAGAGAAGCCACAAACGCCAGAGCCCAAGCAATGAGCCCTTTGTTTATAGAGGAAATAAGAAGTACGCATGTGTAACGCGGATACTGCCAGTACTCTCGGTGAACTGCAATTATCTTCCCCCGCAAACCTACTTTGGTATTATCTGATTTCCAAAGTATTCCGCTGGTGAAAATTATTTAATCCAAAGTCCTCAGCGCACCTCTGTCTCAATCTTACACCAGACAAAAACAAAAAAGGATACAGTCCAGGTTTAGCTGGGGATTTTTAACTCTAATAAAATAAGAAGGCCAAGGGCATGCATGCCTGTGTGTTCCACTTGTGTTTTTTTTCCCCTTTTGCATGAAATGCAAAGATTAAAAAAAGTGTTTAAGTTAATAATCCATAAAAATAGTTGGACACAACTATTTCAAGCTTGTAATAAATCGGAATCTAGTGGAACACCACATAACATTAAAGAGCTGCAAGGTTAGGGAATCCTGATGAAGTGTGATCTAGCCTCAGACTTCAATGGAAAACCCATTGAAAGCGATTCTCTCAGTAAGAGACTGAAGTTGCATGATGAAGGCTGCCACTGAGCTGCTGGCCAAGTTGGGCAACAGGTTCTTCTAGCATTGCGAACACACAGCAATGTTAACACAACCATTTACTTTTCAAAACACCCTTATTAGCCTCATATTTTGGGGAAAAAAGCCAGCCAAACTATGAATGGATGATTCAACTACTATCAAGCATAGTAAAAAGGTACAACCTTGGTGTATTTAAGATATCAACCTGTGAAAGAAATGAAACCATTCATCATTGACTTCATTCATAAAAACGCACATCTAAGTTCATGAGTAATAGTCATAACTGAGGCCACTTGGCACTGTCCAGTGCTGAAATGGCATGACAAAGAAAATTTATTTTCACAAGGCAAAGAACATGCTTCCTTAACTTGCACCCACAAAGGAATTCTCCATCAAAACCATTAGACAGCATATATTAGATATCTATTTAGCCATTAGACTGCATACACAAGTCACAACCATTTATTCACCGTCATCACTATCCCAATGAAATCACTCATCAGAAAACTGACCACCTGTCAGCATCATATCAAATAAACGATTACATCCAAATGAAACACAGTACAACTGTTTTTTTTTTTTGTTGTTTTTTTTTTTTTTTTAAAGCTGAATGTAGTGAAAGACCTACCAGGACCCTGAAGAAGTAGAGATACTCCGCAGCACCAGAGTAATTCCCACACTCATACTGGAACTTGGCATATCTGTAAAGTGTGTCCAAATACTCCTGGCGGAACTGCAAAGAAAAACGAGTGAGGTTAAAAAGCATGACAACCATGTAAAATTTCAATTACTGCAGTTAATGATGTCACTGATTCTGAATATATTCTGCAGCCCCCCTTAAAGTTTAGAAAAAGAGTGAAGACAGGACTGAACTTTCAAACTTTCTGAACAGCATGTTTGGGAGAAGCCCAAAATCTGAATATTTGACAATGGAGACCACACACACCACTCTGTTTCTCAGTACAGGAGGTCTCACAGAACTGAAGACCAGTGTGAAGGCTGGAAGAGCTGCAGGGCGTGTAGGTAGTGCACGTTAGGGGTGCTGTTTAAGGGCTGTTAATGTGAATGACCCCTGCATTAGCGCACTAAAAAGGAACCGGGGCCTGTGAACTGAGGTGCACTGAGGACAGGCCCTGGGTCAGTGGGATGCCGGGATGGGAGGGGAATGCCATCACGTCAAATATAGAAGCCCCAAGCATTTTTGCGGCCAGCCCCACGGGTCTCCTAGCTGTTCGGCTTATTCTTAACAATTCGCCACAGAATGTAAATGTCTGCAGAAAAATTCTGCAAGCCATAAAAAGCCCTGAAAATGAGTTAAGGTTTTGGGAAGTCATTTAACGTCTCCGCGCTCTGCACCGCCCCTCCCACTGGCCCCCTGAAACAAGGCCGAGTTCACGCAGAAGTCATGAGAACTGCACAGAGCAGCAGTGGAGTCGGTGGAGTTACTTACACCATGCTTCTCAGCCAGATAGTCAAACAGCATACGCCCGTCCCTGGAAGAGGAAGGGAAAAAAAAGAAAGAAATAAAAACGTTGTGGTGAATAGGGATTTTTGAAGGTTACTACATGTTCTTGCAGTTGTAATCAGTTTAAGAAACGTGCAACACTCATGCTTTCTGTTAAGGGTATTACACAGGAAAGAGAAAGAGAGGACATAAAAGTATAAAGCCAGTCAAACCCTTTATCTGAACCGTAAAGGAAAGCCAAGAACTTCAAGCTCAAAGACAAGATTTTAGAATAAAAGCAGAAAATGATAGGGGAAAAACAATGCCACAAAATGGCCATATCACTATCCGACCACATGGACCTGGTGCTACTCATGTGACTTGAGGCAGATGAATAGGTAGAAGGGACTGGAAGCCAGGTTTTCTGCACCACCACCCCCGCCAAATGTGGCTAGGCTCTGCAGAACCAGCACACGAAACCGTGCGTCTCTGAACAAGCCAGACAGAAAGAGGAGGTCGCCGATTTATTTTATTTGAGGGGAGCTTCAAAGGCTGTTTATAAAGGCGTTCTCCTGTCGCGCCGCTTCTGTGCCATTATACTGTCATCCAGCACATGCTGCAGCGCCGGGTGGAGAACAAGCTCCCATAATGATCATTTTAAAAAAAAACCTCAATCTGGGAGCACCTTTGCTTTCAACTGCCCTCTACATTCCTCTCAATCTCACTACCATCATCCCTTTACTGTGTGCTTGTGATTACTACTTCACACGTCTGTGTATGTGTAAGCAGCTCCTCCCTGGTCCTCCATCCTGAGCAGACCACAGCAGCCTCCCTGTTGAGGTGGAGCTGCTGCCGCTGGGTTCTGTGGGTACAAGCACTTCAAGTTTAGCGGTTTAATCTCATCCACAAATCATACCCAACATCCATTTCATCCATTCATCTCTGCACCATCCCGACAGGGGAATCAGTCACCTGCTAACCAGCATCAGTCCTGAACGGCAGCCTCGAGCAGACAGACAGAAACAGCTATTCGGCACAGGAACAAATAAATACAAGTCCCAGGCCACATTTCCTGGTTGCGTTTTCGACTCGTGAAATACCAGACACCAAATAATGCCCTTTGAAATCTATATATTCAGATCGAATAAGTAAACTTCAAAGCCGCTCGTTAATGAGGAGCAGACGAGCAACTGGGTAGCTTAATTAAAACGGCCACAGCTTAATCCTCAACAGTGATAAACGTGTTTTGGTGTGAGAAACGAAAAAGCAAATCAGCGCGTCTACCACCTACCAAGGGCTCTCACACGAGGCTGAGAGGCCGCAAACTGCAAGCTGCCATCCTGTACGATTTCCTGAGAAAACATGAGTCTGTGGAAACAAAGTGTCTCATTGATACGGAGAAAAGCAGTGCCGAACACTGACCGCATCGTGTTACAGATGGGCACAGACAAAACTGAGTTTTTCCCCTACTACTAGCACAACAGCTAGCTCTTACCAACTTCTAAAGGCAGACAAAAACATGAGGCACCTTCTAACGAGCCTGGAGAAAGCTCCAAGCTCATTCATTCTGAGAGCTATGCAGTATGAAACGTAACAAGGGTTTGTCTTGCTCATCAAAATATCAGTTAATATCTGTATAACGCTGTTGCTTTATAAACACAATACAATGAATCATTCAAAGACATCCAACAAAAATGGATATGGATATTGGCAGAAATGTGTGCCAGATGAGAAAGGTTAAGACCTTGTCAGTTAAATTTTTTTTATGATGTCTCTAAAATAGGTGGTCTGATTAATCATCATACTTCATGAAATAAACGTGTTTAAGAAGAAAATCAGATCAGATTATGGAGAAAAAAAAAATTCTTTGACTAAGCAAAAAACCTCCTGCCAAAGAACACAATGTGTAACCAAGGTATTTGAATCACAGCAAAACCGTAACCAAAAAACACTGAAAATAAAAACGAGCTGGAAAATCGCATCATTCCAATTATTATTTACCGAGAGTGTACGGATACAGCATGTCATTCAATACAAGGTTCTCAATTCAATACATCTGTGTCTCATATAATATGCTCAACAAAATGCATAATAAATTCAGTCACAAACCTATCGCAGGGCTAACACAGAGAGACAGACACACTCACATTCACACCTATGGGCAATTTAGAGTAGCCAGTTGACCTAATCCGCATGTCTTTGGACTGTGGGAGGAAACCAGAGCACCCGGAGGAAACCCACGCAGGCTCGGAGAGAACATGCAAACTCCACACAGAAAGGCCCCGGTCGAACCCAGAACCTGCTTGCTGTGAGGCGACAGTGCTAACCACTGCACCACTGTGCTGCCGCTCTTGATAATATTGAAGTAAATTATAAACTACATGTACATGTGCTCTGTGTTGAACAGCAGCAGAGATACTTGGTGAATGCTTGACTCATTTTCTTAATTTACATGTTCTGTGAGTGAAGACATTCATGGTTTTATCTTTCTGACAGCACGTACAAGGGAAGCAACGATACCATCAGAAGATTTTCAGCTGCCCTGCATTGAAGTGAGACAACTTTAGTTGTTCAACCTCCATTGTCTCAAGCCTACTGACAGGCTCTAAAGACACGTGCACTTGTTCAGGCATCATGCACAGCAATCATCAGGCAGTCTTTCCTCGCAGGCTAAAGAAATCAGCACGGCGACTAGAACACTCATTCAGCAGTGGATTCAAACACATCTCGAGCTACAGAGAGCTAAGATAAGCTAACATTGGAATTAAAAAAAAGCCCTGTGCTTCAGACAGCCCTTGTCAGTCACACCAGTGAAAGCTTAGTCATGTTTAACTTTGTTATATTCTAATATACAGCTTTTGTTTCATTAAATGCTATTAAGATGCTGCACGGATGATACAAACAGCGTCATTATTAAGTTTCAGTTACTGTGCCTTTATATTGCATCATACTGAAAACGTATCACGTTGAGACGCCACCACATCATGTTGCATTTGTGAATTTGAATTTTTGGTCATTAGACTCGTAATCTAAACCTGTTGTTTTTCCTTCACATCTCTGACAAATATTATGAAAAATAAATAAATAAATAAACTTGAACTACCAACCACAGTCACCTACGCTGTTGTAATGGGCTTAAAGATCCTTAAATGCTTAAACATTTAGAAAGATGTCAAAAATACTGACAGGTCAAGTGTTCCTCTGAATCAATAATGTTAGTGTGTGAAACAAGGAATATTCTAATTTAAAGCTTTGTATCATAAGAGCACAAAATTAGTCACTCGTGCCTCTCTGACTACACAGAAAGTAGAGTCAAACAAATGTGCAGAAATAATTGTGGGAGAAACACATGGGGAAGACGAGCAGCCTGAAACCGATTATGTTCAATTATGAATGTATAAACATTGTTATATTGGTATATTCCAGGTCAATCACAATAATCATGTTGACTCAAACATCTACTACATGATGTAAATTGCACTAAACCACAGTCCGAATTTGTCTGTGTTGCTGGAGAAATGGGTGAAACAGATCGCTGTTGTTCTTTGGCATCGCAGCTCAGAGCAGCTCAGGTATAATCTGTTCACCAAAAATAAACTACCTCTCAATTTCATAGCGCCATTAAATATGTTTACTTGAGAACCGTATCCCTTTAACTACACAGCAGATGCCTGTGAAAGAATGCAAGCGCTGCATTATTATGAAAAGTTACACAGCTCAAACTTTAATTATATATCTACCAAAGTTTAGAATGGAGGTTTAGGCTGTTTCAAAGATTCATCAAGCTCCACTATTGTGGGGAAACAGGAACAAGAACTTTTGAGACCCTGATATCAATTGATTGATAAATGAAAAACTTTGAATGTGCTTATTATTCAAACCTACTTAACTATTTCTATAATTTAAAGTAGCAAAATTCTCTTTCTCCTGTTAGGGAGATTAAAAAGTGTTCAATAATTCAAAAACAAAATTATTCAGGACAGGGCTTAAGCAATAGGGCTGGGCGATATAGCTGAAAAATTTATCATGATAAAATGTTTCATTTCAGTCAATATCGGTAATTGTTGATCAATTTTAATGCCCTATTTTTAATAATTACCAGGAGAAAAAAAAGGTTGGTTTTAACCACTTTATTTTGAATTTCAACACCTTACTTTTATCAACAATTTTCTCATTGCCTGCAGCGTTACCCACACAGACTTTACTAGGAGGGGCCGCCCAGGAATATTAACGGCCACCCAAAGTATATTTGGTGACCCATTTTAGCAAATAATTATGAAGAACGAGAATGTTCTGTGAGCAATAGATAAATAATAATGAACATAATGGAGCCTACTGTATTACTAAAAGGAGCTGTGTTGTGCTGGAATGATTGGCCAAATAGCTGAACACATGAATGGAGAGCTTTCACACTGTAGACAGTCTTAATCCGTGTGCACATTACTTGGCATTGTCAATGTTACCATGACAACATGGAAAATCGAAATCACATAAGGTAGAGCATTTTTGTGCTGGCAGGTAATGCTGGGCCTTTCCGCCAGCTACCACCACAAGTATATTTAAGACCTGTGGGAAACACTGCTCATTTTCT
>JAOTRR010000051.1:17779849-17799575 GCA_028570945.1 Gogo arcuatus
AAAGTGCTCACTCTCCTCACATTTTTTCCTGCCAGTCCCGGGAATCGAGCCGGCGACTTGGCGGCCCTTCAGGCCCAAGGCTGCTTCTCTAGCCTTCAGGCCATGGCTGCCCCCACCACCCTAAACTCCTCATCCTTTTTTCCCCAGAGCCTAGCCTAGCAAACTTTCTCTTTTACAACTGGGTGATACCATTTTGAGTTCGGATTACCTCATAGTTGTTGACAAGTGCCCTTTCATTAATAATGACCATTAGCCAAGTTTTATTGCATGGCTGATGGCTTATATGCATATTCACTTAAAATATAGATATTTAAGAAAATCTGGCTGGGTTTACATTCATTTTATCATAATTGATGAAAAAGGCAAGGCTGAATATGGATTATTTAACACCACAGACACCACTCTTAAAGTGGTGTCAGGGAGAATGGCTTTGAAACCTGATAATTACATGTATGTTTTTTTTTTAAACAGTGCAAATATAGACTTTCTCATCTGCTAACCTCACTGGCCTATTACTGGCTGTCCCTAACAAAAGAAAAGTGGATCTATCAAATAATAATGATTACTTGGCAAGCTCTTAGCAATAGGGATATTGGCCAAGTATGGAAAAAAAGACTCACCAGAAAAAATGAATGTGTGTGTATTTGCCACATATTCAAGATCCTGTCTTTGTTGTCCTCTCAGAGCAATGGCTGGCTTGAGGGGTTCAGTAGCAGGGCAGTGCTGTGTGTGCTGGCCTTCGCTGCTCTGATGGATGGGGAGTACTAAATATGTCTGGCCCTGGAGCTGGGGGCCCGTAGCCCAGCCTACAGGGAACTGGGAAATATGACCGAGCTGTCAGAGTGAGAATATTATAACCTTGCTCACCCTAAACAATACAAGCATGCTTGTGCCTACAACCTAACCACTGGGCTGTGTCCTGCTGAATGACAAACAAATGACTTTCTCATGGTTTCTCATTTTTCTTGGTACCTGCATTTTCTCACACGCCTGCTAGTGCTGTAAGTTAAGGTTAAGAGTGAGTGATTTTAGCAGAGGCTGCATGTGGATGCCAGTCAGTCCCAGGCTTTGGGCAGCAGAGGTCCTCTCCTCAGGGGGAAGATATCAGTGTGCTGTGGTTGGCTGACAGCTCTGAGGGCCCTTATTGAAAAATCAATGTCCATTTGTGCGTCCAGCTCACCTGGCCGCCTGCCAGCTTGCCTGAAGTCACATAATGAAGCCTGATCCCGTTACCTGATTCCTCATTGGCTGTGTCAAAGTGACTTTGTGACTGAAGTCATCCCTTTAGTTTCTCCTCTACTTTGTATCTTCTCTGGGGCTCAGATGTTTTTGCTGAGCGTGGAGTGTGATCTCAACTGTTTTAACGCTGTCTGTGGGACTGAACACTTGCTCCATCATCTTAATGCTGACTGAACCAGTCAGGCTATGCCATATTCAGTTAAGAGTAATGAAGGCTGGAGATTCTTGATACACTTTTTCAGGACAATCCTCCATCTCAGTTCATCATTTTTTTCCCTTTTTCCTTCTCTTGCTTATCTTCAATCCAGAAAGCGCACAGTCATATAATCAAATAATCTTCTGTATATCTTATTTCAAGGCGGTGAACCCACACATAACTTATGTGGAAAGTGTCTGCATGCTCTCGATGACTCAAACATACTGCAGCATGATGTTTTTTTTCCCCCCTCATCTATTACAGTTTATGGAACTTTTCTAGAAGTTCTTTGGAGCATCCCTGTAGAGCCCTGCACTGGGATGAAATCACCAAAACCAAATGTTATTGTGATTGACAGCAGTGTTGAATCATGATGCTGGTTTTGATACTGAAAGAAAACTATTATATCCAACAGTATTCATTAAGATGCCTACAGTGAAGGCCACAAACGTTAGTCACAGAACAAGGAGCATACCGGTAAGCTTTCCATAAAGAAAAATCACATGCTTCACACGTGTGATCATAAGTTGTTCCACATGTGATTATATGAATAACATGAGAATACATGTAAAAAAAAAAAAGTGTCTGGAGTGCAACTCCAGGGAATAATTTGCTCAAAAGTATATATGACATCATGCGAACAATATATGATTATATGTGAAAAAGAATTATTCATGTGAGAAATTCACATCTGAAAAATGTGAAGCCATATATGTGAAAACTAAAAACATGAAAACATGAAGAAAATCACATGCGAAAATGTGTGAAACCTAACCTGGGGTTATGTGTGCAACACAATGTCTAAACCCCACATGTCAGTTTCTCATTTGAACAATCACATGGTCAAGTCCATGTAACTTTTCTGTAAAGGTTCTTGTGCTGCCAGTTTCTGATTGTAGAGGCCAGCTGCACTTTCACTTTGGTTTACATTCAGATATGCATGATATTTCTTTAACCTGACTTCCCAGTTCTCCTGCCTGTGGTGGGCATCCTCACTCTCTTCTCCTCTTTTTTCCTTTCCTTTCCTTTCCTTTCCTTTCCTCTCTTCTCTTTCCTCTCTTCTCCTTTTCTTTCCTTTCCACTGCCCTCTTCTCTTCTTTGTCCTCTCCTCTCCTACCGTCTCCTTCTTTTTCTCTCCTCTCCTCTCCTCTCCTCTCCTCTCAGGCCACTGTATATAATGCAATTTGGTTGATTAAACGAAAACATTAAAGCACTACCTTATTGAATTTGACAGCACGTACAGAGCTAGGTCTTGCTGGGCACTCTCTTTTATTGGCTGGGCGAAAAAGAATCACGTCATCCTCATTCACAGCAACCTCCCTCCCCCCATACCACCCACCTCCCCGCACCACGATCCACCAACAGCCCCAGACAAACCTTGGCAAAGAGGACACCTGTCAGGACAGAGATTTGTTTAGACATCCCCACCCAGCCGCCCAGCTCATAGCTCTCTTCCTGGCACGACTCAAGCTAACCTTGAGGCCTGCCAGGACTGGATGTAGATGAACCTCCTCCCGGAAGAATCAGAAGGATGAGTCTTTTTATTTATACCAATAAACATGGCAATGGCAGATTAATCTAATGAGAGGGTTAGGAGGGAGCCACCTCAGCCTTCTGTACAATGACTCACTCGTAGCTTTAAATGAGTCTAGAGCCACCAAATATGGGGACAGGGAGTCGAGGCAGCAGTGTTCTGAATACTAAACATCTGTCAATCTTGCACATCATCCTTCAAGTACACTCACTGTCCTCTGGGCTTATTTGGACACTCTCTTACATAGTGTCTGGAGAGTGACTACCATTAGAGATAACCATATTTGGAGATGCAGCACAAAAAGTAATGTGATGTAATATAGACTATGCTTGCACTCAAATCAGTGAAAGCCATAGTGGAATATGATGAATATCATTCTACTGCATAGTTAATGAAATCCTACATCACTGGTCTGATGCAAAGTCTGGCAGCATTCTGCTGATAATTAGAAATGTATTTTGCAGTGAGGTAATGCTGTATTTTAATCAGACAGGTAAATATAGTCTAGATTTATAAGAGTAGAAAAGAGGACTTTTTTGTTAAGGTGGGTCCATATTGCATTTACGGAAGTATGTCAATAAATATATATGCTTCATGCCTCAAATTCAAATTAATTATACCACAGTGTTACTGAAATCATATCTGACTGTACAGCAGGTGTTGACTAAATTTCTATAACAGCAGCTCTGACAATAGCTCTGGCTGTAATGTAAATCATTACACTTGTTGATATGGAGAAAAGGTTTTTATTTAACATTTATGGAAGGAGTCTCCACTGTTAGCGCATTATAACACTCACTACGTTTTCTGCCACAGGAAAGTCTTCATGACAGAGGACTTTGCGCGTTCTGGTTACTCAATAATGTAACAAGCTGTGTGTTGTTTTTTTTTTTTGTTTAACTCCAAGAGAGAGACAAAAAGAGAGGCTGGTGAGTGAATGACTGTTTATATCTGTTATAACGTAATCAATAACAGGAACTAACTTGTCTTGCGGATGTTTCATAACATTAAGTGGAACTAGAAACATGACACATCATTCATTCATTCATTAATAAAATTGTAATCGTTGGCAAATTGCTTTGGTAGAAAAGGAATAAAACACTTTGGCACATGCTTTTATAGAAAAATAATCCACTTTGTGGTGGTAACAGTAACAGTAAATATATATTGCGCTGGGGCATATCACACCACCCAGTTGTGGGTTATTTTCCTATAACAGCACTCCAAGTCATGTTTTATTCCTTATATAACATTTACCCCTGTGACCTACATCAATTGGACAGACAGCATTAAATCCCCTTCCTGACTGGGTCATTAAATATATTTCTGGGTCCTGTTAGAACATTGTAGTGTATACACTCAAACTGTACCAACGTCAAAGAGATTTGTATGGCAAAGCATCCTCAGCTGTTTTTCACCAGCTCCAGATGTTCTTTGTTGACTGTTCAGATGGGTCAAAATAGAGCATCGATTAGGAGAGATCTATCAATGGGCATTGCATCTTCACTCTATAGCTTGTCCATGATGTAAGCATGAAGCCATCCACTTGAAGTCCTTTCTACTTTTTTTCTCTCTGGCAACCTCCTTTCATGTAGAGTATATGTTTGAACATACCCCTTTCTCCTTCTCTCAGACTCACATTACAATTGTGTGCCCACACATCTGTCTGTCTCTCTGTATTTCTATCTTTCTTTATCAGTAATTATAGTGAGGTACAGAAAATTGAGTCCAAGGTGAACAGCAACACGGTACATCAGGTCTCTGTGTGGCTGAGAAACCTGAGAGCAGCTCAGATATGATAGCTCACCAATGATTCCCGCAAGCAGCCTCCTCTGCTATATGCACACTTCGTTGGAGGCTGGGTAGCTTGAGTCTTGTTGACACTGCTGTTAAACTAACCATGACAAGGCAACAAAGCTGCTAACATAGCATTTAAGCCTGGGCATGCACACTAAAAGCACCATTACATTGACGATAAAAGGTGAGAAGAACATCTTAGGCTGGAAGGATTCTAACCTTGAAGGACCATCAGTGTAGATAAATAATTCAACCCCTTTTTATGTTGGTCTCCTGATGGTTCAAGGTTGGAAAGTAACGCTCTAAGAAAAAAGTGCATTGACCACCATCCTACAAGTGATCCTAAATAAAGCTAGAATGCTTATCTGACATAAGAGGTCAATGCCTTTAGGTTACACAAGCCTCCACTTTGCTTCAAAATCAATAAGGGAAACAAGAAACGCAAAACAATGCAATGTCTAACACAAAGCACTAAGATTGTTTTACTTGCTCGATTTAGGCTTTAGTAAAGAAAATAATATTAAATTTGTGTATTGTGCCATGAAATAAGATCACATAATGCATACCATGGCCACACGCCACCATATTTTAGATCTAATGCTGCCACCATGTGGTTTGAATGTGAATTTCAATGATTAATTAATTACCTAATATGCTAAAAAAATTATTCCTACAAAGTGCTGTCCTGTTGAAGGAGCTAACACAGAACTGACTAAGTTGTGTAGTGAATACCTACAACATACACACACTTGAATGAACCTGTCAGCAAATTGTCTGAGCCAACCGAAATCTGTGTAAGAATGGCATTTAACATGCATATAACAAAAAATAAAAATAAATAAATAAAGCTGCTTTCATTGGTTTAATGCTTCATTTCACAACTAAATTGTTATCAGTGGAATTGCAGCCATCAGCCATGTCGTCTTTATGATGTAGTCTAATCAGCCTCACTCCCTGTGGCCGTGTGGGTTTCTTCTACGTTTTCTGTTTTCCTCCAACCTCCCAAGAACATGCCAGTAGGTGAATTGGCTGTGCTAAATTGCCCCTAGGTGTGAACATGTCTGCATGCTACCCTGTGATGGACTGGCACCCCATCCAGAGTGTATTCCCAACTCACACCCAGAGTTCCCGGGATAGGCTCCGGATCCATCACACACCTTACACTGATAAAGTGCTTACTGAAGATGAAGATATGAATAATCAGCCCTGAAAGACAGGTACGTGTCTTCATGTGCTTCAGTATTCAGGCCTAGTGCTGTACAATGAAGCCTTCTCAGTACAGTGAAATTAATGGCAAATCTTTTATTTAGCTCAGGCATCAGGGTTACACCCCACAGCTAAATTCTAATTTAATGTTGTTCTTGTTGTTGTTATTATTATTGTCAGTACCACTACTTAATGTCACTCGACATGTTTCACAGCCATGTATAATATATTTAAAATATGTATGTTGAATTGCCATGTCTGTTATGACTAAATGTATCTTCAGTAACTGTGTACGTGCAGGGTCTGAGATATGGACTTTATATTATAACCTATTAAACAATGTTTCACCTATAATGACTTACAATTTGGCCTAGAGTTGGGTCAGTTATAGTGTGCTATACTTTATAGTGACATTTTCAGGAAGTTTCCTAAGTGCTGTATGATGATAGGACTTTCACTTGTAGCACTTTACGCTGATTTCCAATCAGTTTTCTACAGGAAGCTTTAAACAAGAAAAGTGAGCAGTGCATATTAGTAATCCACACAGGGCTGTTTAAAATACCTGTGTTTGACTTTATGATGACAAATGCTCCGAGGTAACAGAGTGGAACAGTAATTGTGAAACTGCATGCAGCTGGGTGCTAATGTAAAATGCAGCCTTGCATAAATCCAGTCTGGCAAAATAGCTTTAAGGATTTCATTTGCATGAGAATAAGACACTGGCCTAATGTAAATAAGCTAATGTCCATGAGGAATGCCTCCTAAAACTACCGTGATTTAAGGGAGCAAAATGAGGCCGAGCTAAGGTCAGGACCCTGAAACTATCACTTGATAGTTCTCTCCAGATGAATCAATACGACTGGAAAATTTCCACAGTCTAGTAAGCATACTTTAGTGCTCAGGCATAAATCAGGTAAAGGAGCAAAGCCTTGGGAGTTTATACAGCTTAAAACATCAGCTACAGATATTCATGTGTTGTTGATGGAGGTCTACTGGGTAGCCTGGATAAAAACTATGCAGCTTCCCACGCAGAGCATTTACTATGCTAGTCAAGCTTCAGCATAAGGACCTTGATATACACAACTGTAACAATCACAATGCATTATAAATAACTCCTGCATTATTTCTGCTTTCACTGTGAGTGAGACATGAGGTTAAATCAGGGTATTGTAAACATCTCCTGCTGCATGGATAAGCTCTTGCTGCAACTCGATAAACAAAAAATGAAATTGTTTTATTTTACATTACAGTGCAATCTATAATAGTCAAGGTGAAATTACCTAATTATACTAAACAAGCCATTATGTAAGACAGGTAAATAGTAGAGAAGAAAACTGCAATTAAAATAATAGCCGTTTGTGTAATCCACTATTATTTATTTTTCACGTAGCTAAGGTTTATCCATTGTTTAAAAATGTGATTTTTGTGTGTGTTTGTTTCAGTGTTTAGATACAGAGACTGATGATTGGCATGTAGTGACAGTGTGCCATACACTATCAAAGCTGTAATTTCCTAGACTGAAGGTGCCAGTGTCCGCTCGCAGTGGACCAATGGAGCCGTCTGCAATCCTGCACCCATAGAAAAGCCACACAGCAATGCTAAGCTTTTACTATAGAAACTTAGTTAATTCCAAGTTTTTAAGAAGTTTGAAGTTTGATGAGTTGTGGCTGTATAATGGTATAATAACATTTACTCTTCATGCCAATTCTAAACTGACCTTTTGATAGTGCTAGGAAACTCATCTCATATAAAGAATTAGAACAAGGTTCTAATTCTTGGTTGAATTTCATTTAATTTCACACAAAGTACTGTAACTTGTCAGACATGCAGGGTTGGGTCTAGCTATAGGCTAGAAATGTAATAGATGGGAACTTGTGGTTGTTATTATGGTTCAAATTTTTGCAGGGGGTCTGCTAGTGGTCTGCAACTTGAAAAGTATGATTAGGGTGGCTGGGCCCAAGCAGGGTGTCACTTAGAGCCCCAAAGGTTCAGAAACAGCCTTCAATGTTCATCTGATAGAGTTTTGGTACTTCTCACATCCTAGACAGTATGCTTGTAATTAGACTTATTTTTAGACATTCTTAATGTGTAGCATGTGCAGAGGTACAATTGATAGCTTGAGTGAAATGTGTTTTTTTTAAATATTATTGTGCATCAGTTTATGTTTTTGAATATACTGCAGTATTGATATAGTACAACCACTTAATAAAGGACAGTGCAACTCAGTGGATGCCAAAACAGACGTTTAAGCCTAGCATTCTCTGACAGGATGTTATGAATCTACTCAGTAGGGTTGGTGGCATCAACCATCTATGCTGGTAAAGCTGTGGTGTCAAATACACTAATACCAGCATCACACACACTACCAAGTCAGTGTCACTGCTACGCTGAGAATGGATTACTATCCAACTAATATCTTGTCAGCAGTGCGCATATGTTGGTCTGTTTCAACTGAATTACAGGTTGAGAAATTGGGCGACAGATGGACTACAGTCGGACTGTGTACCTATAGTGACCTATATGGCAGATGTACTGGATGAAATGGCCATTGAGTCTAGGTACAAGGTACATAATAAAGTGGCAACTTGATTGTAGAATTCTATGTAAAGCAATAAAGCATAAATTAAACAACAGCATGTTTTATTCATCTTGGATATTAAAGAGCATACAATGTGTTTATTAAAATTAACAAAACACAAGTAGTGTTTACATTCATTTTCCCATTCGGTGGTTGTACATGATGACAATATTCAGTAAATATGTCATTATAAGCATGCAAGTTGTATTTAAATGGATTAGTTTTGCAGATATCATGCTTTAAATGATATATGAGTCAGTTAGTTAAGAAGAAACACACCCACATTTAAAAAACAAAAAACAACACATTTAGCAGCTGTTTGTTTCCATTAAAATTATTGAACAAGCTTTAGGCTTTAAATGTGTACATTTCTTCATGGACCATATTAGCTAAGAAATACAGCATCTGCATATTGTAAGTTTAGATCAAGGCAAGACACAAGCAGCAAACTTTATGGTCATAAATTTCCAGTGTGTGTGTGTGTGTGATACTTTGTAGAGTGTAGTGTTCATCTGGATTTAGGGTTCTGGTTTGCTACTTGATTTCTATCCAAACCTAGCCCTTGTTTGCACAGATTTTTTGAAATGTACAGTTCCCGATGAAAGGATTAAGGCTGGATATATTTATATTTAACTGCATTATCTAAAGAAGTAAAGCAGTAAGAGCTGAAAAGGATTGTCAGGACAGCAGCAGCAAATGTGTGATTTGATTCATAGGGAATTATTGTCAGTTTTTATGGGTAGAGCTCAAACATTATACATCTTTAAACATCTAAAAAGCAAAACAAAAGGTTAGTAACATGGTTGCAAGGGGGAAAAATAGAAAGCTGATAATCCTTCTAACTTTGAGATGTCTAGTTGAACAATGTTTACTTTAAGCTAATAAAAATGATTTAAAAAACTACAGACTATTACAGAACCATAAAATGTGTGACTAATAACACTTTTCCACTGGACACTTGGTATGAGACAGTAGGATAACAAATCCATGATCCTTTATTTTGCCAAGATTTTCAATGCTATACACTGCAAATATTTGTAGACATATTTACTAATTTTAAGCTTAACCTTTTTCTTATTCTATTGGCAGATAATTGTGCTTCCTTTTAGAAATTAACAAATAAAATAAGCTAAATTATCTGTCAATAAAATAATTGCTTGAAATGACTACAAATATCTAGAAATAGGTTTCATAATCTAATAAAGAGAAACATTAGTTGAATTTGACTATATTCATGATAGTTCTACTTGCTTAAATATGCATTTTGCAGTGTGCCATAACTGCAGCACAAAAAATCTTATCAAGTGAAAGTCTTAAATAGTGACATTTATCTAGTATTTCCTATTATAAGATTACAATAAACCAAATATAAGATTATTAAACCTATTTCTAGATACTTATTACTAATTTCAAGTTTTAAATTCTCTTATTCTATTGGCAGATAATTTTGCTTCTTTCTAGAAACCAATGCTTAAAACTAGCAAAATAATCTGCCAATAGGACTAAGCTTGAAAAGAGTAATAAAACACTAGACACAGATTTAATAATCTTACATTTGGTTCATAATAGGAAATACTAGATGTGTTTTACTAGATACATTTGACTATATTCAAGATATTTTCACATAATGTCATTTTTTTTTTTTGCAGTATAAATGCCCATGATGAATTTGGTTAACCTTCATACAAGGGTACCAAACAGGCACAAACCAGTGGAGCTATAAATAATGCAGACTGATTAAACAGAATTGTCACTGAACATTTGCAGTCATCACACAAGTCAGAAAACCACCAATAAGCAAAAAAAATGTAAAATAAATAAATAAAAAAACACACTACCTACCTTGAATTACCTTTTACCACACAGTAAGGCACAGCAATTTTCAGTAGTAGTGTCTGATAATAATTTCATCAAGTACAAAAGAAAAGTGTGTAAGCCCTCATCATTGTGTTTATAGAAAAGTAGATCTGGTACTGTTGCTACTGTTAGTGTTGCATAGGAAATGATGCTGCTACCCTACAACCCTCAGAGAACTGCTTTCAAATAAACTGTTTTGTGAGGAGGAACTGACACGGGTGCTTTAACAAGGTAAGGCTTGTTCGAGATTTTGAGTAGTAGCCATAGGCGTAATGAGGCCTGCTGTATTACAGTGTCCAGTGGAAAAGACTTATCAACAACACACTTTTTGGGTATGTTGTAAAGTCTAATTTTGACACGTGTTTACAAATAGAAAAACATTTTTTAGCTTAGATTACCACCAGAGTCTTCCTCAACAAAATTGTGTGCTGATGACTGAGCAGAGCTTGATTTTGTTCTCAAATTAGTCGAGCCGTACAGCTTCGCTGAGTGCTTGGAATATGAGAAGGCCTTTCTCCTGTACATCTCCCCTTTCCACATTGAAATCATCAACAGAGTAGAAAGCACTACCCCACCTAATGTGAGAAGGCAAAGCCCAGCAATAACACACCGATCCAGGTGCGCCCCAAGCCTTGCACTCTCACTTTCGAGTCTCTCCATCTCTCGCGCTGAGACGGTGTCTGGGTTTACTCCTGAGTCACGAGGTACAGAATAAGATATGATCACTAATGTTATTCCTGTCACTAGGAAGGTGACAGCGCTGATAAATCCATAATCTACTGGCTTTCCTGAGCTCTCAGACGTCAGGTCGGACATTAAGGAAAATTCAAGGCGGTTCTCGTTTGGGGAGTCAGGACAAGGCGTCCCATCATGGAGGCTTTTCTCGCTTGTCTCTGGAGTAGCCAGTCTCAGATTGACATTTTCATCAATGTAAGTGAAAGAGGTCTCCAGCTCCTCATCACAACACACTCTGACCTTCTCCTGACGAAAGTGCTTGCCTGAAAGTCCTTTGCTGGCGGTCATCTTTGGTGTTGAATGACGCTGACCCTCGGTGACAACCACTTTCCCATGCGAACTGCTGTCATGTTCCCTGGGGGTCGTTTCTTCAGCTGGACCATCTGTCCCATGAACTTGAACAGGTGGAGCCCAATCAGGAACATCCAGTGGATCGTCTCGCCCTCTCTCTTTATCTATGTAAAGCAGCTCCACGGAGGCCATTGGATCCTGACTGCCAGATCACTCCATCAAGACAGCCACATTAACACCTATCAACACAAACCATCAGTGTGGGGGTTGAGGTCTTCCACTGTTACTACTCTTAGTCTTTATTGTACACACTTTCAACAGGTTTAAATCACAGATTTACAAACACCATGCCCAGTCATGTTTTTGAAATAGCAGCTATTGCTACAGCTTAAACCCTCCTTGCTTTGGTGAAAGTTGATCAGGTTTCATTGCCTGACCTTATGAAAGGTCATGATATCAGAGTGAACTGATTAGTTTGTAGTATTAATATTCCATAAATAAAGAAATTCATGCAAACCACAGACAAGATTCAAGGCTCTTTAAAAACGCACGTAGGAACAGACAGGCTTGGGCTCACACTTCTGCAGAGTAACATGAGGATTTAAACGCACTAAAGGCGTAAATATTAAGCTTCATTTCTGCTGCGATGAAAACCTGACCATTGAAAACATTTACCTGAAGCTCGCATCAGATAATAAAACAGTAGCTGTGTATAGCCGGTATATAAACGCTGGTTAAATTCAGACCGCTAGAATGGCTACAGTGGAGAAGCCAGTTCCTCAGTATACACTGGACGCAGGCTACAGAAGTAAAATGCGATACAGTGTTTGATAAAGAGATTTAATACTTGCTCAGGAAATCCTTTGTGCGCAGTTTTTTAACGTGGTCGCATCCCGGCAGGTCTCAGTACCGCGCAGTGTCCAGTTCCGCAAGGACGCCGCCACTTACCGGAACATTTAACATCAGGACTGAATACAGCGCAGGCTGATTGGACACTGAGGCTGTTAACGCTTGTCTGTCAAAACAATGTCCCGCCCTTCACCTTTATGCCTCCCCACATCCTTCATATCAACCGGTTAGTCGAGCAAGCCCTTACCGACACCTCGTTTTCTCTAAACACGCCCCTGTGTAGCTGTGATTCGCTGAAGAAGAAGCAGGAGGAGGAAGATGAGGAGGAAGAGGAGGGTTGCATCCACTGTGGAAGCCCGTTTCCACCACCATAATAATGAAAAGGTTTCTCATAATTATGACTTAAGTTCCCGTAATAATGACTTAATATCTCATAATAATGAGATAAGTCATACTTTTGAGAAAATGTTCTCATTATTATGGAATAGTAAGTCATTATTATGTCATAAGTCATAATTATGAGATACATTATCATTATTATGAAATAGAAAGTCATTATTACTGTATATCTTCTTCTTCTTCTTCTTCTTCTTCTTCTTCTTCTTTTGACTGCTCCCGTTCGGGGTCACCGCAGTGGATCATCATGATCCGCATATTTGATTTGGCATAGGTTTTTTACACCGGATGCCCTTCTTGATGCAACCCTCCCCAATGTTTCCAGGCTTAGGACCGGCACTAAGTATGCACTGGCTTGTCTACCCCAGTGGCTGGGTATTTTTACCTAATCTGCATGTCTTTGAACTGTGGGAGGAAAATTACTGTATTACTGTATGTCATAATAATTCATAATTATGGCATAGTATCTCATAATTATGAGATACAAAGTGATAACTAAGAGATACATTCTCATTATTATGGCATGCTATGTGACTTAAAGTGGCAGAAATGGGCTTCCATACATCGACAGCATAGTATGAAAGAAATGATGAATTAAATTAACAGATTAAAAGTGGCTCTGTTATGTTGCGAGAGGTATTTTGCTGGCATGTTTTGGAGCCACTGCAAATCCATACAAAATCCTGTGAAGAAACATCTCTATCCTGATGGGAGCGCTTTCTTCCAGGATGATAATGGCCCCAAGTGCAGATCATGAGCTCTCAGTGAGTGGTTTGATGAATATGAAAATGATGTAAATCACATGCAACATGTGGCACATGGTACTCATATGGCACACTCACCAGATCTATGGGAGGTTTTGGACCGACGTGTTATGCCGTGCTCTCTACCACAATCATCAAAACACCAACTGAGGAAATATCTTTTAGAAGAATACTGTTCATCCCTCCAGTATACTGTTCCAGAGACCTGTATGGATCCATCCCAAGGTGCACTGAAGCTCTTCTGCTGGATTGTGGTGGCCCAACACCTTACTAAGACACCTTATGATTTTTATTTTCCTTTAATTTTTCACCCGTCAGTAGGTGTGATCCATATCCATATTCTCATTCACTGAACATGAAAATCTGTGCCCACTAGGTAGCCATGGGCTGAATTAAGAGTTTGCTGGATTATCGCTCATCTGTCCAAAGTATGCCGGAAAATGTCCCCCCTACAATTTTATTGGAGATTATGTTGAGTTAAATCCTTTCTTGAAGACAGATTAACCTCATCTGTATCATGTTCTTTAAAGTACAATTTCAGTGACCACTTATATACTGTTCCTTTTTCATGATTCATGTTAATGAGTTAATTTTGAATGAAATATCAGAAACATCAACAAATGATTGCATAATTGAAAAATTCTTGATCAGGATCATTTTCCTGAAGTTTTATATAATGAAACGTGCTCAATGTGTTGTCTAAATGTAATCATAAGAAAAAATTGGAGCTTGTATTGCTGCAGAATTTTAGAGTTTTATTACAATGCTTCTGACATATATATATTATATTCTAACATAATCCAAAATGCTGTAAGAAATAAACGTTTGAGACAACAGAAAGAATGTAGTACTATATTTCTATCATAGGTATGCTTATAATGAGCACATGGATGCCATTCAAAGTAATCTGAACCTTTAGAAAGAAATTATTGCATGTATTAAACATGCACAGATGGCTTTTTGTCATTACAAATTTGTACATGCTTAATATGTTTTAATACATCTAGTACATTGTATGTGTAATATAAGCATAAGATCAACATAAATGTCCCATACTTTGCAAGGTGAACATGCATTACATAAGCAAACAGATGCTTATGTGACCTGTTTGTGTGACTAAACGTTTTTACCCTCTGCTGTCTGAATTCAATTATAACAAGATATAGGAGTTTGTATTGCTACAGACTTTCAGTTCTTAGATATATTATAATGCTAATGAATGACTGGGGAGAATATCAAATATACAGTACTTCCATAATAAGTCAGTGAGAGAGTAGGGAAACTCAGCGTATGATTGATGCCCCACTTTGGCTAGGTATAGTTTGGAGAGTGCACCATTATGCACTCATACATCCTGACTGGCCTGTGTATATTTCTGAAGAAACACAATGTTGCAGGAAAGTCAAAATGTATCAAATGTTGGAAATAATACACAACCCTAATCTTATGTTTCTAAGATGTTGGTATAGTATATTCTGCCAAGGATAAAAGCTTTGTAAAGTAGAATCGAAGAGTAAATCAAATTTGTGCTGTTTGGTGATGATACAGTATGATTTATAAGGTTCACAAAACAAAAAAAAAATACCAGCAAGTATACTTCCATATAGGTTACGTTGGCTGAATTTTAAAGACATGAATCAATTTGAGGAAATGTAAATTTTAGGAATATTAGTCCATTTAAATTTGAAGAAGACAATTAAAAGGAAGGCCTACATTTACAATTACTACTGCATTTGGCAGATGCCTTTATCCAGAGTACCTTACACTCTTCATCAAAAAAAACAAACAAAATCCTCATTCTAGTACAATGTCAGGGTCTACGAATATCATTAAACTAAAATTCTATTAGAAAAGAATTAGGACAACAACGTAGTACAAGTTGTTATTATCATTTATTTAATGCTCAGTTAATTTTTTAGGGCTTCAGTCTTCATTTGAAAGTAGTGACTCGGCTGTTTGGGCAGCCAGGGAACCTTCATTCTACAACCTGGGTGTCAGTACAAGAAGGGTCTTGATGCATGTCTTTCTTGTTTGTTGTGGGATAAATGGGTCAAATGAGCAGGGTTTTTGAGTAATCCCTTCATATACAGAGGAACCGGTCCATTTTTGGATTTGTGGGCAAACATCAGTGTTATAAGGCTGATACAGGAATTTACTGGAAGAAAGTGACGGGAATGCAGCAATAGGGTGATATGGGACAACTGGGAAGACACAACATGGACACACTGTAACCATACATGGTCAGGAGAATAAAATAAACTGAGCAAATAAACAAAATTTCATATGAATTCTTGATGAGGTGTATTATACTGCTCCATTGTCAATTACAGCACTAGGTAGAAAAAGTGGGGACATAAGTGGATTTTCTCTCAACTGCCAAGTGCCATTATTATTACGATCACAAAGAATTCCTATGTTTATAGCAAAGACATTTATCCAGAATAGAATATTTATGCACAGCACAATATTTGTTCACTGTAACAAAACTTGCATAAAATAATTCTGAACAGACAAGTGTAGCTAGCTCATTTAAACAGTTCTGGTGTGATTGTACCAGTCGTAGCTGTCACTGCAGCTGTTGCTGTCAGGGGGAGAAGAGCAGAGTGCTGAATGGGAAGTGGAGCTTCAAAAAAAAAAAAATCTCTCAAGTGGTGTTTTGATGATGGTGGTGGTAATGTCTAACACATCAGTTCAAAATCTTCCATGTTCAAATAGGTTGAGATCGGGTGAGTGTGAAGGCCATAGTATATGATTTACATCATTTTCATCCTCATCAAACCATTCAGTGAGCCCTCCTGCACTGTGAATGGGGATATTGTCATCCTGGAAGACAGCACTCCCATCAGGATAGAAATGTTTCATCATAGCATAAAGGTGATTGTACTGTTTTGCAGTGACTTTTTCCTGTAAAAGGACAAGTGGATCTAAACCATGCCAGAAAATTGACCCCACAGCATAACAGGGTCACCAATTTGTACTTTTGTCACCTGTCTGTAGCTCTTTCCAGATAGAGCAGCAACTGTCCACGGTTCTGAACTCGGTCAATTATTCACAGCTGAGATGGTGTAATGTAGGAAATTTCGCCAATATAACATGAGGTATCCAAATTAAATTTGGAAGTTTAATTATGAATGATATTTTATTTCTAACATAAAGCACATTTTACTACTTTATTCTAAACCACACTACTTTTTTCTGACAGTTTCCAAAATTCTGTTTTAACAGATAATGGCAGATATTACATGGATATGCTGTTTGTGTAGCATATGCATATCATTCAAAGAAATTTAACCCATAACATATTTATGTGTAGTATTCTCTTCCTCCATCTGCCATTTGTGCATGCTTCATATCTTTCACATTATGTGTATGAGCAAATATCAACATAAATATGTTATAATTAGCAAAAATATTCAGCAGGTGAACATGCATATGCATATTGTGGCACTTGTATTACTGTTGACTAATTTCCCAGCTCTATTATTGGCTTATGTTCTGTCTCACTTGAAAGTTAATTTATGTACGTAAAAGCATCTGCCACATGAATAAATGAAAGAAAAGAATAACTTTCCTAACTAGCCAAATCTGTAGAGGTAAATGCATGTAGAGTTTCAGTTCCAGAGGGTTTTTCAATGAGTCCTTTGACAGATCTAACATAATGGATAGTCTTTTTTCTTTCTTTTCTTTGCATTGTTGTGAAGGAGTATATTTCTATATAGTAGTCATGCAAGGTAAGGTGTAGGAATTGGCCTTTGTCATTAGCAAAATTAAAAAAGCCTTGTGTCCCAGCTAAATATTTGATTTATTCCCTTGAAATAAATGCTGCCAAGTTCTGAGTGGCTTGCTGGCATGGAAAGTGATAGAAAGCCTGACATGTCTGTATTTAAAACTAGCTGAAATAAAATTCACTGAATTCAATTCAATGAACTATATAATAAGGCTGAAAACAAATGATTAATTACTTTAATACAAAAATGCACTGGAGCAGGTCAATCCTAGACCTGATCTGATGCATACAAATGTTTATCTTTGTTAAAATAAGATAATACATCATCAAATAAAATATTTGTTACCTTGTGCAGACTATTAAGTAAGAGATAACCTTGCTTTATCAAGAAAAACATTACTAAAGCATGTGTAATATGAAATGATGTGTATTCAGATCATTAACTTGAATATATCATTGAGTATTAACAGAAAAAAAAATGTAATGCACGACACAGACTGAATAGTTTTTCTCTGACATCTCCTTTGTTTGCTTTGGATGAACTTTAATATATAGACTATAAACACTGAAGTTGGTGAAGCACATGAGATGTGAATCCTGCATTGCTGTCATTCCCAAACTGTGTGCTACCTTGCTGAAAGCAGTTTCAAAAAGGACTGCAAATCTCTGAAGTGCTTAGAAATCTTTAGAAAGCCGTAAGTCTTGTTGAGACTTAATGCTTCTCATCAAAACCCTGTGGAAATGAATATTGTACATGATTTAGTTTCAGATATAATATCTACAGTACAAGCCACAGTAATTCTGTGTTATAAGTAGGGTGACAAAATGTTCAACTGTTCCTGGTACAGTCTTGTAGTCATTCTTTGCTTTAGTTGTCAAATAATCTTTTCATTTTTATAGACAAATTAATCTGCAGAATGTTCATCCCACTAAGGTATATGTGTTATTATTTGTCAGACGGACCCCACCGAGGTGAAATCTGCCCATTAGACAGAATCTTGAATCTGACACAATCTGTGCAAGTCTTATTTAGTCTTCATTAGCGTTATGTTGATGGTTGCTATGCCTGCTAGGCATTGTGAAAGGTTTTTTATTTGTCCTTATGTAAAAGAAAGATGTCAGATGAGAAAACATCCATCCATCCATTATCTATACAACTTATCTATCAGGGTCGCAGGGGAAGCTGGAGCCAATCCCAGGTGATTTCAGGCAAGAGGCAGGGTACACAGAGACGAACAACCATTCATACCTATGGGCAATTTAGAGAAGCTAGTTGACCTAATCCACATGTCTCTGGACTGTGGGAGGAAACTGGAGCACCTGGAGAGAACTTGCAAACTTGCACAGAAAGGCCCCACAAGGTTCAAACCCAGAACCTTCTGCCCTCTGCTCTGTACTGGACCATTAGTTGTCTGGTAACTGTATTAACTGGGTCAGAGAGGGGTTGTTATTATAAAAAAAAATATCCACAAGGGGGCAGTGACACATTACTGTCAAAATACGTCAGGAAACTTGTGCCTTGTGCACTTGTCCACATGCAGCACCAAAAAGAAAATGTATCTAAGACATACTGTATACATTAAAGACTACTGAAAAGAAAGTGTAGAATGAAAAAAACATAGAACTCATTATCTGGCTATGCTTTTATTTGTTACTTAAAAGAACATTAACAATCGGAAGTTTTATATTTACTTTTGCTGTAGCTTTGTTGGCAGTTCATCTAAGAATCTTATATTAAATCCCATTATAATCCCATCTAGAATTACTGGTTAGAGATAACATCATGACACCAATAGAATATGTATTTTAAAAAAATGGTAATACACTACAGTAATATTTATAGTAGTATACTATAGTAATATTTATCAGCTTTAGAGGTTTGCAATAATGCCCAAGCAATATATAAACATCATCTTATGAGAAAGGTAATATAATGTACCAATTATCTGAGTAAATAGTGTAATCTGTGGCAATATCAAAACCTCTTGTAACTTGGCTACATGACAAAGTGTGATTGTTTGATTGTGGTCCTTAATTGATTCAGTGAAAGAAAACAACTAATGCATATAAGTGTTTAGTTTTGTTTGTTTGTTTGTTTGTTTTTGCTAATTATTTGCCTATAATTATAGCTATATCTTTGAAATCTTGACTTATATATTAGTTTTATGCTTTCAAATTATTTTTGAAAAAGCTAAATCATTATTTGATTAAGAAAGATTTAGGATTGTTTGACTACATGCTGTGGTGAATGTTGAATAATTTTCACATATGCATGGAAGATCTTTTAAGCCAAATAAAGCTCAGTTTTGTGAAAAGCTGATGGAAGTGGTCTCTTCCAGTATAATAACATCCCCATCCACAGGGCATGAGAGCTCACTGAATGGTTTGACAAGGATTACATTGATGAACGTTCCTCCCCTCCAGCAGGCGCTATAGAGCATTGCACACCAAAACTACTAGACATATGAGCAGCTTCTTTCCCCATGCCATGACCCTCATAAATAGCTGACCTGAACCATCTTTGCCATATACTATTGTGCCACTTGTGCCTCTTGTA
>JAOTRR010000051.1:17835482-17846925 GCA_028570945.1 Gogo arcuatus
GGACGGCCGCTGTGCATTCTGGGATTCGGAGTTCTGAGCGTTAGCTGACATGACAACATGCCGAAACTTTGTCAGAGTGACATAGCATGCACTATGTAACAGAACAATGTTTTCTTATTTATAACCTGGTGCAATTAGTGGATTTTTTCATCAAACTTTTAGCCTATACACTAAGTGCTGCTACAACAGCAGAAATAGTTTAGTGTTTACTTTAATGGGTGTTAAAAACAATATAAATACCTCTGAAAATCTCTGAAGATAATTAGAGCTATTTACGGCTATTATGCCTATTTTACTGCCCCGTCTTCAGTTAGTTCATGTGTAGGCTTTCTGATAATAAGAAGAAAGACGCCACCATTATAAAACAAATCACAAATAAGAAACATTTTTTTCCCTTTTCCAAGACTATAAATTGCTTTGAGAATTACCATCCAATCTGGTGCTGAAACATAAACTGATCCCAGAAGGCTCCAGCAGAAGATACAGCTAGCAGGTAAAATTTCTGTCCACAAAAATTCCATTATGATGATTTGTTCTACAAATGATTTTTCTACAGATATTTGCTCATTGCACACTTCAGAAGCAATATATGTTTTGATGTAGAGGTAAAAAAAAAAATAATGATAAGGTCATAAAAATCATGGGTATTACTTAGAATAAATCTAATATTTATTTTCTGCAAGTGTACGCAGGCAATAATATTATGCTTTGACTGACAGGTTTCTAAACCAAAGATGATAGTTATTATTTTTTTTCCCTCACTGGTTCATGCACATAATTCCAATTCCCTTTCCTATTTTATGACTGTCCAGGAAATGCATCTCAAAGCCACTACAACAAACAAATTGACTGAATAATGAATAACACAACTGTCTAAAACTTTGATTTGTTCACTTTAATAGGAATTTTTCAAAATTAGACAAAACAAACATGATACATTGGACATTGAACTGCTCTGTGCTTTTCAAGATGAACAATACCAATAACAGGATGCTTTTTAAAGATTCATGCATGGTTTTTGAAACACATATTTACCCCTCTCTTGTCATTCACCCTTTAAAGACAAGCCATAAAACCCAAAATCCCAGGAGGATTCTTTGTGGACAGTTGTGATGGCAGTGTGCACACACTTCACTATGCCCTTGGGATGAAGTGCCACAGAGAAGGGCTAAAGTCAGCCCCTGGAGTTTGCTGTCTCTTAATAGCAAAATAGTCAAATTTTCTGATGTCGAAGCTTCAAGATGAAAAAAAAAATGAAAGATGAAAAAATGTTACCAAGGATTAAGTGTGATGACTGTAGTGTAGTTTCTTTGTAAATATTTTATATAAACTGCATACACTTAGGTAATAAAATATTACGTCTAATCACAGACCTAATTAAACATGGGAAAGACTTATTCTTTTCTCATATACAGTGTGTTGCATAAGTATTTGCCCTACCTTGAACTTTTCCATATTTTGCATTGGGATTATATGTCATGAATATACACTAAATAGCCCATAATTCACCCCATTGGTCTGAAACCCCTATATTAGTTCTGGTGCTACTAGGTGCCAGCAGAATTTACATAATTCATTGAATGGAGTTCACTTGTGTGCAATTAAGGTGTCACATGATCACAATATAAATATACCTGTTCCTGAAAAGCCCCAGAGTTTGTTAGAGAACATACCTAAACAAACAGCTTCATGAAGACCAACGATCTATTAAAACAAGTCCAGGACATGGTTCTGGAGAAACATCAATTAGGGTTTGATTATAACATAATACCGAAACCTAAACTTAAATGCATTATTAAAAACAAACAAACAAACAAAACAAAAAACAGTCCAACTGTACATAATGTGGAAAAGTTCTTATGCAAGCCACTGACTCACATCTCACAAATTCCTTCCTTATATCCCACAATGTTACCATGTTTAATCTAGAAAGCGCTATCTTCCCTACTGATAACACAGAGTTAGTACTCAATTCATGCTCTGAATATCAGCACAAGGGTGCTCAACATGGATGTGCTGTGTCTAATAGGGTCTGTCACACTACTAAAGGAAGAGACTTAATTTGCCCTGCATGTTTCAGAAAAAGGTCAGCACACAGTGATCTTCACACACAGGATACGTGCAAAGCATTACAAAGGGTTAGATAACATCCAGAATTCTAATAGAACTTTTAAAGTTGTGCACATCAGATATGTCCTTCTCTCTTCAGGGATAGGCAAATAGTGAAAGATCATACACACTACAAATATAAACTCTCATTAAAAGGTACTAAACTGTAGCTTTCTTTGTCCTTGTTACAAATTATACATCATTTGTAACTTTAGATATACAGTACATCATTTGCCTGTAAACCTGAATACTGTACCTTTAAAGATGATGAAAGGTACATAATTGTGCCATAGGGAACATTATACCACAGCACTGTTCATTCATTTTCTATAATAGTGCTATAAATGTGCTTGTTCTAATGCATTATTATTTCTATAGTAATAACTTGCCCAAAAACTTTTATAGCCAGTGGCAGTTCATCCATAAGGAAACATACATCAACTAATGTTAATCTTCATAAAGCCCTCATTTATAACACAATACATTTTGAAATAATTTTTTCCCTTTTAAGTGAACAATGATTTTAAAAAGTTTTCTATCTGACAGATATAAACAAATGTTCCAACGATGTTTCACAATCATGGGGCAGAGAGTTCACTGCCCCATTTAGCACCATAGAGCACCATTGTTGCACCTAGTGGTCAAAAATAGGAACTGCAATTAGCACTAATAGAGGTTCATTGGGGCAGGAATCATGCTTCTCTGTGCTTGCTCTCAAGATCTGCAGCCCCCAAGATCTTGTTTTATAGCAAATAATCAGAATAAAATTGAATAAATTTCCTGTAAATTTACAGTGTTTGGCAGATGCCCTTACAGAAGTGGAAGGACATTATATTTATCTCATTTATACAACTGAGCAGTTGAGGGCCTTGCTTAAGAGCCCAGCAGTGGCAGCTCAGCAGTGCTGGGATTTGAACTCATGACCATCTGATCAGTTGTCCAATGCCTTAACCACTGAGCCACCACTGTTAAACAAATTATAAGTGCAGAAAGTGTATCTATGATGTACAGAACCACTTGTAAGATATACTGCAAAGAGGAGAGGGAGTAGTGCTGTACATGGAAGAGGAAACAGGGAACTGTGGAGATAATATCCATACATCAGAAATACATGATCACTTATTTCCTACGCAAAAGCTGAGAAAAAGAAGAAAAAAATCTCCCTTTTCCAATGTCTGAATTTGTTTGACTAGTTTCAGGTCTTTTGTGTGGATTTTGAGATATAGTTGCACTGGAAAATTTGCTGAAAGCTGGCAACCCTGCTTAATGGTATTACCTCTTCTATTAACTCACACACTATGGCAATGGGAAACACAGCAGCTGTATTGAACACATTTGGACAAAGGTGTATCTAAATCCACTCAAAACGTGCTCCTAGTCTGCTTGCTGGATGACTGGATGCTGTTGATTCTCAACTGCCTATTTTTGGGTTACTAGACAGTAGCATAATCCATAAGTCAAGTGTGAAAGCCTATCTTCATTTTCAAACTTCAGTTTCTGAGAGGTTTATGTTGTTACTACTGTCAGCCTTCCTCACCAAAATATATGGTTATGAGTCATTGTTCATGACCCTCCACATTTAAAAAAAGAAAAAAGGTGTAATTGTTGATTTCGTGAAGTTTTCTGTGAGGAGACATTTATGTAACATTTTTGGAAGGTGCCTCCAGTATCACTATTTTGTTGCAGTCAGAGGTAAAGCTGTAACTTTAAGTTTTCTGTTATAGGAAAAACTTCAGGAGAGAGGGATTTGCAATTTCTTGCTAACGTGGCAAGCTGCTTTTTTGTCTTACGTTCAGAGAGAAAAAACGGCTGGTGAGGAAAGGATTGTTTATAGGTGTTATAAATAATACAGGAACTAACTTTTTTCATAGACATTCCACCCATCCATCCATCCATTACCTTTACCACTGGGCAAGATGCCAATCTATTGTAGGGCTAACAGAGAGACAAACAGCCAAACTCAATCACATTCACACCTATGGGCAATTTAGTGTAGCCAGTTGACTTTCTCTGCACATCTTTGGACTGTGGGAGGAAACCAGAGCACCCATAGGAAACCCATGCAGGCATGAGGAGAACATGCAAACTCCACACAGAAATTCCCCATTCAGCTGTGAGGGTCAAACCCAGAACCTTTTTGCTGTGAGGTGACAGTGCTAACCACTGTACCACTGTGCCTTCCCCAAGATGTTCCATATTAAACAAAGTAAATGGATAATAAAAATGCCATGTCATTAATAAATAAAAAAATTGTTAGCATTGGTAAATTGCTGTGGTATAAGAGGAATAAAACACTTTGGGACATCCTTTTATTGGAAAATAATCAACTTTGGAGTGGTAGCTCTACTTCACGTCAGGCTGCATCACACCATACCATTATTGACTATTTTTCCTATAACAGCACACCATGAACTGTTGTATTCCTTACTTAATTAGCCCTTAGAGTAAGCCATTAAACATACACTACATACACCTTAGCAGGTAAAAGATACTAAAGCATACTAAAGCAACAAGCAAAGGTACATTTCAGCACTTTTTCTTCTGAACGAATATTCTGCTCAGTGGACACATCATGATGATTTTAGCTGACATGAAAGTTATGGAAAATTGTACTGTTGTCCTGCACTATTAAGCATCATATTAAGGGTCAACAGAGCTATCTGGTCCTCCTGAACCTAGTGGTGTACAAGGCTCTTACATGAACACTGCTCTAGGGGAATCTAAGAGATGGAGAAAGCACATTTGAACTGGTGCAGTCTCAGTGTACCAATGACACAATAGCACAGTGTGCGCCTTTCATCTTCCCTACAATGCACCAAATATTCAAAAAGCTCCCATCACACTTAATGGATGATCAAACTCTACTGTAGTGAAAAGAGCACTCAGTCTTTCATAACACATGCAAAAAAATCCACAAAGACTCAGTCACCAAAGCTGTATTGATAACCTAAGAAAACTACTCCCGATTTTTGGTTGCTAGGGACATAAATGTACACTGTGGTGAAAATCCATAGTGCATGCTGTGTTCCATTCTCAAACACTAAATGTCTGTTTGATGTTGTGGATAAAATGACACCATCAGTTCTTTTTTGTAATTGGAAAAATATGGACGTCATCGGCCAATCAGATTTCATCAGGCATTTGACAACTTTTTTTTAGTGGTTAAGTGACACAAAATGTTGAACATTAATAGGAACTACTCAGTAAACCTCCTCAGCAACATGGATGTCATTTACTCAAAACATCTAGTGCCATCATAAGTCCCTTTATGAGCTTACATTTCAGCTCATACCTTTTAAAGGGTATGGATTTAGCATCATCCTTCTTTTTATCTGAATTCTTTGGTCATGCTCAGTTCAAAGTGCAAAATGCTTTTCATATACACAAATGGTATTGTTTGCTTTTTTGATTTTTGAAAATGACTTTTAAAACCATTTAAACTTACTTGCAAATATCCTCTAGAAGCCATTTAGGCAAAAAGTTATTACTAAGAATTTTGGTAGGCTAAGCCATATGGCTGCTACATAATGAGTTACATTGTGATAGCAACATCCCATTTCATTAAATCTGGTAGACATATTCATCATTAGGACATTCTGTTCATTGCTTACAATTTGCAATTGTACAGTCATTAAGTCGGTGTAAAACTGCAGTCTGTTTTGAGCACATCAACAACAACGCAGGACCATATACAATTTTGATAAAACACATCAACCAAACTTTCTCAGTCAGTTCCTTTGGCTCAACCTGTTGAACAGGCTTCTGATTCCATCATCATGGGTCTGAGGCCCATAAAATGATGAAAAAGTTGTTTGCTGCAGCTGTTATTGTTACACCCAGAGAGTGCTTTATCAGCTTACACTTCCTTCCATCTACAGGGTTGCCTGACAACCTGTTTTGTTATTGTGTCAACTATCAAAGGTATACTGCTTGTTTAGAGACAGAATGACCGGAGAGTAGGTCTGCATGGGTGATTATACACTCAGTCCTGGATATATATTTGATTTGGGAACGCTTCAGCATCTGAGCTGTATTTTCAGCACCTACTTTGATTTTATGGTACTGGCTGTACAGGCTTATGTAATGACCATGTTTCCTGGATTCCTAAATACAATATATACATACTGCATATTGCATGATACACCTTGAAATAGCAGGGGATTTCTCAAGTCATAGCTGAACAAGAGCCTAGACAACGGTAATTTCTTGTGCGTTCAGGAAGTCTGTGGCCTGTATAATTAGATCTAATAAATTTTTAATTACATCTGAGGCTTTCTATTGGCTTTTTTTCTCTGGTATTGCTATCTTTTTTCACTGCATTCATTTCTGGCTTCCCCAGTGAATGACTACTGCTAATAGTTTCTAGGCTTGTACTGTTAGTTGTGCATAAATTAATGTACAACGTAATTTTTTATTTTTAGTTTGATGGGCAGCATGGAGGCACAGCAGGTAACACTGCCACATGGCTTGATCCTGAGCTTGGGTTCCATCTGTGTAGAATTTGTCATGTTTGCATAGGTTGCTTCCAGGATTCTCTGATGTCCACCTGATTGCCCCTAGGCGTCAATGTGTGTGTGTGTATTTGGCACCAGATTTACTGTGATCTTGACCAGGATTAAACATGAATTAATTAATATTGTTCACTTTAGGAATCATCATGGTGGGCCCATGTACATTTTACTGAACTATCTGTTGTCACTTTTCCTAGCCATAGCTATGTGTAATGTGATGCATTGTATATTGTTAGGAAGTTTTTTGTAAATGCAATAACACCATGTTTGAACCTAAACGTTTCAGTGTTACCCTCGACAGTGAGCAGAGACACACTGGAAGCACATGACAAGTGTGTATATTCACTGTGCATTTTTAGGTTACTGTAGCAGTTACACACTTCTGAACTCAAGGCAATGAAAGACTACACATAAATGTTATATAAACTGTTAAGTAGATTTACTTTTCTCCTGTTCTTATGCATGAGTTAGATGAGGAAAAATACTCTGAACATTGCAGGATGACAGCTGAAACATGACAAGCTTCATGACCATGCCCATCAATATCTCATGAGAGAGAGAGCTCACTATATTCCCTTAAGTACTTCAGAGAAACACCCGTCTATAATGTATGCAGTAGCACCACTTGCTGCAATGCTCACAACACAGCTAATGTTTGAATTGTGTTAAAATTGGAATATATATTTTAACGAAATCCTGAACGATTACCCATATATCAAAGGTGGTGTGACGCTTTTGCTGTGCTTTTGTTTTTACATAAGTGGAAAGTCAAAAAAAATGATGGAAGTGTATTTTGTGCAGGCTTCTAGTAACATGTTGCTTGTGTCAAGCAGCAAAAGTAGAATAGAAGAATTAAATTGTGCAGCTGATTTTAAAACGAACCCCCTTATCTGTATAAAAATAGTGCAGATTTACTTTAGCTCATTAGTTAAATGTGTACAATAACATTTGGGCTATTAATTGAAGGCATAGAGCTTTTTTCCCCTGAGGTTTCCACTTACAGAATACATTTCTAATAAATTGTCATTAGAATCACAGTATTTATAGGCTTGCTTTTTTTAAGTTATTGACTTCGGATCAGTCATTGCAAATGACCAGTCAAAATGGCTAATAACTATAAGAAGTCAATAATAAATATAAAATCTTCAATGTTGTGGGTTGTTGGGATTGTTTGGAGATTACAATCCCTCCAAAGTATTTTCATGGGATAAAACATAAATATTGATTGATGGCCTTTGTGTAGGTGGTGGTGAAGGGTTTTTCTACAAAGTCCACAATTCAGACATGACAAGATAAATGTTAGGCTAATATCAGCTCTGGTGAACTGGCTTTGTTTAAACAACAGACAACATAACCTTACATACTTTGCGTGAAGCTGCTATGTGTTTAGCTTAGTACAATGTGTGAAAATGTGTGCAAAAAAAGCTAGGACTTGAATTCCATACTGTACCTCTAGAAAAGAGGATAATTTCATAAAAGCTGCAGAAAAAAAATATATATATATATTTTGTATAAGATCCTTGTTAGCATACACACCATTGTGTCACTTCACTGCCAACATTGCTAATAATTAAATCCTAGCAGACTGATAGAGAAAAAAGCATTTTACCACAAAAACCCAAGCATACTGTTTAAACTGATATTTAACTACTGAAATCTGATTAGCTGAAGGCATCCATGTTTTTCCCATTGCTAACTCATCCTTAAAAAAACACTGCAGTCTTTCAACTCAGTTAGACAACTTGCTAGTTTACACACCCTTGTGTTACTTAATTAAAATGTCATTATATAAACAAATCCTCATTTAGTATTTGCACCCTGTCTCACTCTAAGCAGTTTGATCCTGTTGACACCAGATGGAGAACTCATTAAAGAAGCATACCACAGAGTCTAATCCTCTCTGACTTCCAGTGTTTGAGGTGCAAATTTATCAGTGGTATTTAGCATGCCTATACAGGAGAGATCTGCTTATCATAGAAAAGGATGATAACATACCATTTGTAATTGGCTGAAGGAAAGCAGAAGTGGCCTTTTGATCCTCTCGTCTGTGAAATACAGGAGACAAGTGAATGTATCAGTCAGGAGCAGAAAGCTTGCACTCAGGTTTTTTAATTAAATGGTGATGAATAACAAATAAGGTGAACATTCGTAATGAGGGAATTTCACCAATTATCCTACCTCAGTTTTAACCTTCCATATTCATTCTCACGTGCATTTTATGTAGTCTTGTGTAGGTCTGTATAGTCTTATTTAGTCTTATTTAGTTCTGTGTAGTCTCATGTAGTTCTGTGTTTTATGTAGCACCATGTTCCTGGAGAAACACTGTTTTGTTTCACTGTGTACTGTACCAGCTGTATATGGTTGAAATGACAATAAATCCAAAATAAAGCCTCTTAACGTGACTTGACTTCTTAGTATTTGGTATATTCCCCTTTTTGCTTTAATGACAGTGTGCACTGGAACTGGCATGGACTTCACAAGTTTGTACAAAACCTTATGATTCATTTTAGATTAAACCCATCGGAGTATCATCTGAACACATGCTTCAGTCAAAGAGCTTAGGCATGAGGAAAATCTGACCTTTTGCAGAAAACATGGTCGATATCACAAATTTGATTATGTTTAAATAGGGACTGAATATTAAATATTCAAGATATTGAACATTTAATTTCTTTGTTTTAAATATTTCAACATTTGAAAAAACTTCTGTTTATTTCCAGTTTTAACTGGGAAAAAAACATATTTTCAATGTAGTCTCAGACTTTTGACCCTACTGTATATTTGATGAATTATCCTTTTCTATGGAGCCTCTAAGGTACACAGTAATCATTTTCTAGTAAAGCGTGGCCCCAAATTATAATGTTGTGGCCATGAGTCGTCATGTCCATGGATCGTGTAATAAGTGGGGATGTCAGATTTAATTTGTGGCCTTCAGTCAGTTATTTGGTAGAATCAAAAAAGTGTTTTCGCATTGATATTTAGTGGCGTGGTCTAATAGCACTAGTGCATCTCAAACAATTAGAATATCATGAAAAAGTTAATTTTTTTTGTAATTTAATTAAAAATGGTAAACTGTTTGAACTGTGTTAAAATTGGAATATATATTTTAATGAAGACAAATTATAATGTTGTGGCCATGAGTTGTCTTTTGTTTTTTTGCATTGATATTTAGTGACATGGGCTAATAGTATATCTATTTACATTTATGCTTTGGCAGATGTCCTTATCTAGAGCGCCTTATAGACTTATCAATGTTGCAATGCTAGTGACTATGAGGGGCCGTTTAGGAAATATTTCAGACTTTTGTTACCCAAACACACATGAAACTTGTACACATTCACTTGTGAAACTTTCACGCATGCATCCATACTACTAAAAACTCACACACATACAGTAGCAGTCAAAAGTTTGGACACACCTACTCATGCATAGGTTTTTCTGGATTTTGACTATTTTCTACATTGTAGAACAATACTGAAGACATCAAAACTACGAAATAACAGATGGAACATATACGGAATTATGTGGTAAACAAAAAAGTGTTAAAAAAACAAAATGGTTCATATTTTAGATTCTTCAAAGTAAGTAAGTAAAGTTTATGTATATAGTGCTTTTCACAGACAAGTGTCACAAAGTGCTGTACAGGGAATAGATAGGAAACGTAAGACACAAGTCACAATATACAAGAAACAGGAAAACAGAGACACAAGATACAAGAGACAGTAGATACAGAAACAATATACAAAATCCACGAAGCACAATACACAGACGTGTAACAATACATAAAGGACAAAAACATAACAGTTCCCCAAATGCCATATTGAACAAATGTGTTTTCAGTAGTTTCTTAAGAGTTACTGGTGTCGGCAAACCTGATGGATAGAGGTAGAGCATTCCACAACCTCGAAGCAATGGACTCGAATGCCCGATCGCCACGGGTTTTTAGACAGGTACGGGGGACAAAAAGTAGGTTTAGATTGTTTGACCTTAGGGAGTGAGCTGCTGAGTAGGGGTGGAGGATATCGGTCAGATAAGCAGGGGCCTGACTATGGAGTGCTCTGTATGTGAAAGTGAGAATTTTAAATTGAATCCTGAAAGTGCCAGTGAAGAGACATGAGTAGACAGGTGATGTGGGACCATTGGTCTGACCTGGTGAGCAGTCTTGCGGCAGGATTTTAAATAGCCTGTAGACGATCTAGAGCAGACTTATTCAGTGATGAAAACAGTGAATTACAGCAGTCTATACGGGAGGAGATGAAAGCATGTACGAGCATCTCTAGCTCAGTGTATGAAACTACTACTCTCAATTTACTAACGTTCCTTAGATGGAAAAAGCATGACCTAGTCAGCTGCTTTACATGGCTATCAAATGATAATGACTGGTCAAATATAACCCCTAGGTTTCGCAGGCTTGAGTGGGCAGCAGAGGAAAGAAGTCCCATTTTTGGACAGATAGTGGGGATATGACTTTCAGGAGCTACAATCAGAACCTTTGTCTTGTCTGCATTTAGCTGTAAAAAGTTTTCTGCTGCCCAATCCATGATGGCACCAAGACAATCAAGCAGTACAGGTATAGATAATTTATCAGCCACACAGGGCTTAAATGTAAAGTGGAGTTGGATGTCATCAGCAAATAAATGATATAAAATGTTGAAGCTGTTAATAATTTGTCCCAGTGGCAGCATGTATATCAGAAAAAGTAAGGGTCTCAGGACTGAGCCCTGGGGGACACCACAAGATAGTGTGGAGGAATCGGACACAAAATCACCAATGGAGACAGTGAAACTTCGGTCAGTGAGGTAAGATGTAAACCAGTCTAAAGC
>JAOTRR010000051.1:17880746-17891870 GCA_028570945.1 Gogo arcuatus
GTGTGTGTGTGTGTGTGTGTGTGTGTGTGTGTGTGTGTGTGTGTGTGTGTGACGGGTGCCATGTTTGGCAAGAGGACCAGTGTTTGATTATGAAGTCATCAGTTTAAGCAAACTCCAGATGGCCTGGTGCAGAATAAAATAGTGCCATCTGCTTACATTCAAACGCTCCAGTTCTCTCCTTCTTCCAATTTGGCAGCACTGGAGTTAAAGTGTTCATAGCCCTAATGTCATTAGTGGAAGGTTTCAGAAGTCATAGCCAACTGACTTTCTCATTTCACTAGTACACAGAGAGCACATGTCTGTAGGTTCAGGCAGTGAAAAAAAAAACCAAAACTATTTGCACTTCCTTCTTGGTTGTAGAGCTTTCATCCACCTGACAATGGAATTTCCGCTATCTATCAGGATGACAGTAAAATGGACTAAAACCGAGAGAGATCACCCAGTTTTTAAGCATTTGCAAAATAAATGTCATACTCTAGCACTACATGAATATTTACATACCGCAACCATTTCTCACTAGTCATGGAAGCTGTTTTGATTAATCGACGAGGAAATGAGTCTTGTATGGCCAAAGGTAAGAGTCATTTGTATCGGCTCACTGAGCATGCCTTGAAGCCTAATGACTTTAATACAATGAGAGCAAGAAGGCATGTTAAAACAATTCACTGGTGGCAAAGAGCAACTCTTGAAGAATAGCACGTATCCACTCTCACTAATGTATGGCTCAAACCCATTTGTAGAGCTACTTCATCTCACTTAAAGCATGTAAATGAAAAATCAGTTCAGCTGCATGCCTCCCAGAAGAAAAACAGCCGTGGTCCTCCTCGGCGTTGCTGTAATTACTACCACAGCTGGCAATTCCCATTACGCCATCTTGCCCAGTCAGGAGAATGGCAGAGGTCTCTCTGCTACTATGCAATGCACACACAACACCTGTAACACTGTAAAGAAAATGTTTTTAGGTCAGCATGCTCTCTCTTTCTTCCTTAGCCTCTCTTTTTCGTTCTTTTATTTTTTACTCAAGGCACATCATCCCCTGGGCCCCATGGAGATTTTCATTCCCCTTGCATTTATTCTCTGATTTTTGGCTCCAGCTGTGCACGTGGAGACATGCCCATGTTGTTTCATGTTCAATAAAATTCACACCATCCTTTTAAATAGTGAGGTACCAATGTGCACTAAGGGGTGAAGCAGTGAGGAATCAGAGAGACAGCGTGCCTGGTCAATTGCATGCTGTTTGTAAAGCCAGTCTGGATGATGACTGAATGTGACCGGTCCAAAACTGCTGCCTCCCTACTGCTCTCAGCCTCCTAGCCAAGATAAGCCATGTGATCTCATACTGGCCACACTGTAAACACAGCATTAACAACAGATAATGTAAAAGCCGAGCATAAAAACATACATTTATGAGTATGTAAAATGTCAACGTTCTTTTTTCATTTGCCCAACATTTAAGCATTTGTAATATACCAGTTCAAGGGTTCCAAAGAACATGCAGATTCTGCTTTTACACCTACTTATTCCAACCATGGCTATGCTAAGGGCATTCAGACACATTCACACTGACAGTAGCGTAGATGTCAGATGTTGATGCTCCAGTATTGCTGGCTGTAAAATATAAGTCCACTTTGAAACACATTAAATATGTTTATATTGAAATATTTCTGATGTGCTTAGCAATTCGGGTGCTAATTTGTTGGTTGGTGCTGTATTTTTATTATTCTGATGAGAGGTTAGCACTTGGGGCGGGGCGGGGCGGGGCTTCATTGCTAGCACATTTGATGGGCACGTCTATACCGGAAGTGGGTTAATATGGGTGCTACACGTGAAAAAGGCCGTCACACAAGGAATATTTTGTTTTTGAGCAAAAGTTAACTGTACCATCTCGTAGAAGACATTTGTGGCTTTGAATATTCAGGCATGTTTTTGGAAAAAAAAAACTTTAGGAGAAAAACTTTCAGCAATCTCAAACATAATCACGTTTCACTAAAGACAAAAGCATAAGAGCTTCTTTTCTCTCACCATTTTCCAGCAATTTTCAGTCATATTAATGAGAAATACAAGCTAGAATTAGTAGAGTTAACAAAAGTTGGAGTCCAAGTTCCAGAATGCAATGCAGCTCAGTTGCACTGAGTTACGAACAAGATTCAGTTCGGCTAGGTACATTTAAACCAAAAAAGGTCAACTCAGAATTTAAGCATAAAATAAATCTTTTGCACAGTTGATTATTAATATTGATAAGTAGGTTGAAATGATTGAAAATCATTGTAGGATTTTCCTTTAAATTCGTGAGGTACCAAAACAACTTTCATTCAACTGATGTATTCAAAAGTAGTCACACATCCAAGCTATGACTCTGTGTGTGTTATATGAAATGACCTATTTGTCATGTATTTCTGTTTTCTTGCAGGTGCTCTGCTTAAAAGCATATAGAGGGGGAAAAAATCCATGATGGAAAGTGTGGCACAGCCGGGTCACTGTTGTTTTTACTGAGTGGCTCTGTCAAACTTAAAAATGAGCATGCTTTGTGTTGCTCTGTCTCTCTTTGTGCTGTATGTTTATATAAGAATTTCTGTCAAAACATGGAAAAAAGATAGATGTGGCTAATTAAAAGAGCATTTCTTTGGTAGTCAGTGTAATAGACACCATTATGTGAGGTCCATACATACATACAGCTTTCCTTAACATCTCTAAGGCACTTTTGGGATTAAATTTGACTCCTGCAAGAGCAAGATTGTTAATGTTTCATACATGTAAACACACAGCATAAAGCAGACTTGTGCCAATAATCATTCAAACAATATGTAAAGAATAAAACATGATGGGGCAAAGGTGTTACTGGAAAATAATCCATATCACTCCACCCCATGGTCGATTATTATCCAATATTGGTACATCCCGAAGTGTTTTATTCCTTTTTTACCACGGCCGTTTACCAGCGACTGCATTTTTAAATTTTCTTAATGAACAACACATCATGCTTTTTTAACTCTTTATAGCTGTGGAAAGTCTGCAAGCTAGTTCTTGTTATCACTTACATTATAGCAGCTACAAACAGTCGCTCCTTCTCCATCCTCTTTTTTCAATCTCTTAAAGTTATTAAGAAAGAAAAAAACTTCAATTTCTGAAGTGGCAGAAAACTTACTGTTACAATGTGCTGACATCTGAGACTCTTTCCATAAATGTTATATAAACATCTCCTTTTCCCCCCCAATATGTTTATTATTAGACTTTTTTTTAATTTTGTCTCACGTACACCATACAGATCACTGTAAATGAGCTGAAACATTTTAGAACAAGTGCATTAATATACACCTGTGATTTAAACTACAGTTACAAAAAAAACCCCTAACCAATCAGATTCAAGAATTCAACTAGAATGTTGTGTAAAGTGTGCTAATCAACACACACACATTATTGGTATGCATTTAGTACAAATATGAAGGCAGCATCACATGCCTCCTTCCTGGCAAAACAAACAGCACATTTTTTAGCATTAAATCTGAAAGAAAAAGGCATTCAGAACTGTATCTCTGGTCTATGATTCTTTTTGGTTAATGTGCTGCTCAATAAGAATAAGAAGCAATATCATAAACATATCTAGGCATGGTGGTGCAGTGGTCAGCACTGTTGCTTAACAGCAAGAAGGTTCCGGGTTCGACCCTCACAGCCGATGGGAGGCCTTTCTGGGTGGAGTTTGCATGTTCTCTCTGTGGGTTCCCTCCCACTTCAAAGACATGCAGGTTAGGTAAAAACTTGTTGTACGTTGCTCTGGATAACAGCGTCTGCTAAATGCCTGTAATGTAACATACTGTAATCTGTGTATAAAAATAACAAATATGTTATTAGGAATAATATGAGAATTTAATACTGGCACATGCGTAATACACACAAACACATATTTTAAACATGCCTAATAACAAAAGCCTGTTGTATGTCCTGCGCATGGTGTTTGTATGTGTTCATCTCACAAAGCAGATTCCAAAGATGCTTCCAGAGTGCTGCTGTACACATGCTTCATGCACAGCTTCAGCACTGAGTGGAAAATGCGTTGGCAGATGGAGGCCCCTTGAGTCATGGTTGGTAGGAGTATTGGACAGAAACAGCACACCACACACCTGCTACACCTTCATACTGTGTGTGTGGACTGTGAATCCCTCCACTGTGTCAAAAGAGTGCTTTCCAGTTGATGGCAATTAAACAGTAAACTAGATATAAGGACTATTGATTTAGCTGTACAGAAATTGCTCAAAATGCAGCTCCAAGGAGAAGTTCATTACCTCAGTAACAAGTGAGTTGATTTTAATCTATCTGAGCATGGCTCTGCCATTAACTTTTTACTTTCTTCCTTTCCTTTTCCCTCTTGCGCTCTTTGTGCAACACTAATTTCATCTGGAAAAAGCAGGCCACCTCTCACAAATTGCAAGCTTCACTATTAATCAGGTGCTCTGGTGTGAACTGCACTGGGTTTGCTCAAAGCAGGAAGTAAAGAAGACTTTTGAGAGGCACAACTTCATAAGCTCTCTCTCTCTCTCTCTCTCTCTCTTAATTTGCCTCTGTTAAACATCATGATTTGGATCAGAGTAAGATAGTGGCCTGAAAAGACACTAGGGCGTTTTTATTTCTACTCTATTTTTCCCTCACTCAGTAGAGTCACCCCTCTCTCCCCCAATCCCAACTCTGGGACTTTGGACAATCTATCGTGGAAGAAGCAGACATGATGGCCCGACCCAAGGTCAGAGTCTAGGCTATGCAGGAGGCAGAGTCCTGGCCTTATGCACCAAATCTCCCCTTCTCTCAGTCCAGCTGGAACGACCAGAACACAGCTCATGCTCTCTCTCATGCTGACAAGGGTGAATGAAAACAAACTTGTCGAAAAAGAATGAAGAAGGCAGGGATTTGCGAGGAGGGAAGCTCAAAGGGAGATAGTACTTCCAAGGACTTCAAAACCCTTCATGCTACATCTGTTGTCTATTATGATCCTCCAAAATTAGAGTCTCTTGGGGGGAAAAAAAGAGATTCACATTTAAGTCTGTATTCCAAATAAAATTTCATAGTAAAACTGCTGTTTATGTATCAGTTTACTGCTCAGGCTAAGTAGCGTTGGTGATACAGCTGGATGAAAACAACAAAATGGGATAACAAAATCTCAGGCACAGACGTGATTGTGTTTGCTGATTTCACAATACTCATTTTTTTCAGTGAATCACAATGCATAGAACATGCATTGCTATATAACTCATTTATTTACACCAGTGCGCACTGACTATTAATGGAGGTCTGAGTAGTGGAGATAGGGTGTTTCCCAGCCCTCTAGAATTGGCTAGGTCCCAGAATCTCAGTTTCAAAGCCTGAGATTGTCAGAAATTCTGGGTTATATCTCAGTGCTGAAAAGTAAGACAGACATAAGGAATATGATCTCAGATCAGCACTCTTATTCTAAAAGGCTGTGTGAACGCAGACCCGGAATGTATCAAAATTCTGCTGATGCTGATAGATTTGGCAGATAACTGGACTGCGCTGAAAGTAAGCCCTGGCCAAGTAATTTCAATTCGAAACAGAGGACACTGGATACTTTTAAAATGACACTTACTCTATATTGCAATATGCCAGTGAAACAGCTACAATGCTGGAGACAGAACTCCAGTTTTTACCCTCTGACAGCCAAGTTGTGCAAAGCAGGCCAAAATTAATCTTCAACTTGAATGAGCCAAAACATTACTAAGTCTGAGAGCAAACAGTCTACAGGCTTCAGTGCTGCTGAGCGAAGCTGAACTGAAATCACACATAACTGCTTTGATCGTATGGCACATGCACATAAATATGATTCATTACAACATACCTCAATGCAACCATTAGCTAGAAAATGGTGTAACTTGGTAGAGGTGATAAGTCTTTAGTTACCATTCATACACCATCTAAAATCACTTTTTAGGACAGAACCAACAAAGGAGGTAGAAGAGGACAATATAGTGGTAAATGCAGGAGGAAGGCAAGTAAGCACTCTCAATTTGACGGACCTGGAGGAGAGTCAAGAGCGCCTGCAGTGGATAACTTCACTCTTCTGAAACACTGTTGTTTTAGGCAGGGAGAGATTACACACAAAGAAACCCCTCTCAAAACAATCACTACATCAGACAATATCCCAGAGAGCACATCCTTCTGGAAAGAAAATAAATGAAAGCTCTTGTTTGGGCTCGGGTTTAAAAGAAGATAATAACCGAATTGGTCCGAGCAGCCCCTCGCTGTGAGGTTTGTACAACTGCGTGACGTTTTGTTGAGCACTGTCATTCAGTGGGTTTGTGATTATTTTTGATCTGTTCCTCAAACTGAAATCTAGGAATGTTCAGTCAATTTCACATTGGAAGAGGGAAATCAAGTGAAATTAGATCAAACAGAGCATATCTGGCTGCCTATAGTGGTGTTATCAGGAGACAAAATGTGAAAGAGTTGGTGATATTATTTTATCTCACTAGTCCAGTAACATTTATTAGGACCAGTGAGCCTGAAAGAAGACTGGGGTCACCATGCACTTTTTGAGGGGAGAATTATGAAGTGTGGAAGAGGTCACAGGCACTGGAGACTCGGGGAGAATTCACTGGTTCCTCTTATGTGGTCTTTCTTTGAATGTACTCCTTTAAATGTCATGTTTTGGGGAAAGTTACAAGGACTGTGTGGAATTTCCAGCAGCTGCTTCTGTGCAGTGACTCAGATTGTGGTGGCAACTGATGCTACATGAAACTACATCTAGTAAAGTATGGCAAGGCTGAAACTGGCAATTGATAATCAATCAGGTAATACGCTGACCTTTAAAACAGCACAGCCCAGTTTAAGTTCAGGTATGCTGACCATAGACAGTTCATCTCATGATCACAGCTACATTGTTTTTTTCAAAGTCTCAAGAAATGCATGTTAACTGATCAAAGGAAGGACTGACTGGAAAATATCAACAGACACATATGGCCTGAATCCATCCACTCAAAATGCTTGTGGTTAAGGACACTTATGCAGTAACAAATACTGTACAAAAATTCGTATAGTGTCCGTTTGAGTGCAGCTTGGCTTATATGAACATTTTATCCACTGTGCAGGTCTGATGAGCATGAAGGGACACAAACACGGATGGGTAGCTTCAGAATTCGCAAAAGTTCTGAAAGCTGTAGATGTAAAGAGGGCAGCGTAGCTGAAACGGCTCGCCTGCAGGGCAGTAAGGGGAAGGTCTCTGACCGCAGTGGTCGGAGCTAGCAGGAGGCCCAATCTGTCTCGCAGGCTTCAAGCACTGGTATGCATCTCATTAGGTTAACAGCTTGCCATCTGCAGGCGGAAAGGAAGTTTACTGTTGTGCAATGATGAATAATCTTTCACGCCGTATGTCCCGAGGGCTTATAACTATGCTTACTGTAACAGATCAAGGTGTGCAGTGACGGCAGTGGGGGAACAGATGATTATATGAGATTTTAAAAAACTTGATGACACTATTTACTGAAATGAAATATCACATGAACTTGAGTCATACAATCTACACGGGTACTGGTACAGTTTTTTGCAGTAATAGAAATACACAGGTTACTTCCTTTTTATGGTCTGTCACATGGTCATGAAATTTTTTGAAGACAAATGTTTTTATGTTTTTATCTCTTTTTTTTTAAAGACTTTATGCTTGCTCAGCTTGAGAAAAACACTGTCATCCATGAGTGCATATTTGTTCAAGCTATAATGCTGGCCAAAAAAACTCAGGTCAGTGTTGCCAATGTGAATTTTTTTAAAGATTTCCAGTATTATATACACTGTTGCATTTAGTCACAGAAGAAACAAGTATATTTAAAAATGCATATTACAACATTTTACAGTTGTTGCTGAATTGCTTATGTTGATATTCTGCTTTTAGTTATTTTTCTTGCTGTACAAAAATGTGCTTAGCCTTTTAACTTGTATATAGTTATCTCAATAACAATTCAAGAGGCACACCAACTAATCCACAGTGTAGCTAGCTATATTATTAACTACTGTGAAGAAAATGGAACAAAATGGAAATCAAAGACTGACAGTACAAAATGAAAACAGAACATGACCAATAATCTTTCACAATCTATGTGAACAAGCGCTATGCATATTACTTTGTATGAAAAACACAGATGGATTATATTATCAAATGTATTACAGGGTAGGATGAGTAGACATAATTGATTAGAATCATAAACTACTGGGGTTAATTTGTTTTTTCAAAATGAAAGTTGTAAAATGCAAGTTTGTTTGTGAAGAAATTTGTGCATACACATGCACACATACACACACATGAATACACACAAATTAAGCACTAGCAGAAAAATGAGCCAGAATGACCATTGGTTCTGTTTTATCTTTAAAATTCATATCCCAAATTTCCAGATTATTAAAAAAAAAACAAATTATAGAATATTTGATAGCCTTAAATCAGAAGCATGAAGAGTCTAGTGTCTCTGATAAACAGGTGGCATATGTATGCCAAACCCAGGTCACAACGTTCTACACCATCTCAACCTCCTCTGTCTGTCTTTGTCTGCTCCCTCTCTACTCAACCACTAAAAACCACAGGAAAGAACCTGGGAAAGGAAATGAGCCCAGAGAGCGCTGAAGTTTAATAAAAAATGAATGAATGGGGTGTCCCAGAGAGAGAGAGAGAGAGAGAGAGAGAGAGAGAGAGAGAGAGAGAGAGAGAGATGAATGCTTTCTAAAAGAAAAGAAAAACAAGCATATTAAAAAAAAATTGAACCCTTTACTCCATGATTTTGTTCTGTACTGGTGAAGCAGGTAAAATGAAACCAGTTGCTCTGGTTCTTATAAGAGAACATACATCAGCCATTGATTCAATAATCATTTCAAATCAGTGATCACACACACACACACACACACACACACACACACACAGAGGTAGGTACACAGATCGTTCTTTCCTTTTTTCTTTCTTTTTTTGGACACAATGACTCTGGATGGGGAGACAAACATTCCACACATGCCATATATCCAGGCTGCCGGCGAATCATTAAACCGGGGAAGAGAAGCTGCAGGATGCCTCCTTTCTTCACTGTGTCTTCCCTTGTTACTATTAGACCTTTAATTGATCCAAAACATGAAACCGGTATTAACCTACAGCATGGGGGGGGGGGGGGATGAGAAGGAGATCTGGGGAGCATTAAAAGGGGAGTTAAATACATTGTGTTCACCACAGAGGATGTGTAATAAGGCCATAAATTAAAGAGATTAGGATCCAGTGGCATGCACTGTTTACATGCTGACAGTCACTTGAACAGGCTCTGAGCACAGTCGAAGGAAATGATGAGAGAAACACAGAATGCATATAGTATGTCCAGCGTCTGAAAAGTAGGAGCATACACCCCGACTGATGGATTTCAACAGCCTCTATAAGCATTTAACCCCTTTTTTTAAAGGCAGCAGAGAAAAAAGAGAAAGCTGGCTGTTACCGGGGGAGAGAAGAGTGGTCAGATGATGGCGTTTGTCAGCATGGATATCACCTCAGCAGTGCTTTCGCCCTGAGGGCCGGAGCGCTACTTTGAGCGTGAACATCTAAGTGCTTGAAGTGTAATGACAAGCAATCTATTTGGAAGCAGGTGATCAGAAGAACAAAGGGAGGATTCAGAGCCCTGGTGACATGCTGGGAAAGAAATGAGTGGTTATTAGCTCCCTGTGAAACCTGACAGACTATTTAAGGTCTGTTTCCTTTGATTGTGACAGTGTAATTGTTTGGGCAGATACAATCACCTCGCAGAGTTACCTGAGGCAGGTGAAACAGGACTTTCATTAAAGTGTGGGATACCCTCACGGGGAGGTGCTCTTTCTCTGGCTCTTACCTCTAATGGGATGTGGTTGAGCAGACCATTCTCACAGAGTGAACAAGCTCCTTTAATGATTAATAGATGCTATAAGCACAAAAGCAACAGGTCAGAACATTTATCAGAAAGCCATGCTTATGTATGCTGTACTGTGTTTTATTTCTCAACAGACTAATAAAAAAATAAGTGATCATATATAGTGTAAAAAGGTCTAATAATATACAGATGAATTTGATAGAGGAACTTTAGGAGTGCACTCTCATAGCACATGCAGTGATGCACTAAATTGAATGGGCACGCTTGGATTACCTGGAACATTAACACTTAGCAAGTGAGCAGGAAATCTAACCCTCATGAAATCCTTTGGCAATTCATTAAAACCCACTAAAGACACCCATCATATAAGCACCTGTTCAAGAAAATCATTGCAATAAATACATCAAGCAAAACTATGTATTTGGAAAACTACTCATACTTTTTAAGCCCTTGTAGTAACCTCTGATAAAATAAATAAATAAATTGAGCAGATAAAATTGACTTGAGCCTAGTGCTCTCAATTTTGCTACCTCGACTCCCAGCCCTGCCCCCTGAGCCTGGCCTCGTTCAAGTCCCAGCAGAAAAGCAACAAGAGCTGTGTGTTTGTTTTCGATTCTGGGGGCTGGAATGACACAGTCTGTTAGGCGCTCTATTGGCCATGTCGTTTGGGTCCATTGAACGTGCCTGGCTTTCCGACAGCTCCGTGATTAGATAATAAACTACACAGAGAATACGGCAGAGATGCCCAGCATGTATCCACCAAATGCAGCAGTCTTCTGGGTCCTCGCTGTGACTTGCTGAAATGGCACTCTGTCAAGGTGCTAAGGAGGAACAAGACTGACACAAACCAGATCCGGGAACATACCCCATTAAAGTAGGGGTTTGTGGTTGCAATAGATAGATAGATAGATAGATAGATAGATAGATAGATAGATAAGTTTCATATAGGGATTAGTTGGCATGAAATATCAAACATCAAACCATTTCACCTGGATTTAATTGTAGATTAAACTAATTTATAGATCTAAAACCCTGTAGATTATGAGGCAGTAATATTTGCCTCTTATGCTGCATGACATGTTTATTGCCTTCAGGAAATGTTATGACATACAGAAGACAAGACTTTTTGCAAACATACGCTGTAATTATTATGATTAAAAATAAAACATCAATATTTAATATTGTAATGTATATAATTATATACACGAGTGTTTTACTGGGAAATACGCCACTCATATTTTTTATACGAACTGCATCC
>JAOTRR010000051.1:17998151-18008400 GCA_028570945.1 Gogo arcuatus
CACACACACACACACACACACACACACACACACACACACACACTCCTCCCACACCAAGTGTAGAGAACTCGTGATGGGGAAACATCTAAAAGTTTCTACTCAGAGTTCATGTACTTAACTTTCTTTTATTTGCAGTTCAAATAATAACAATGAATATAGTTTATGTTCGCATTACCAGGTTGTCATTACAAACCTGATTTTCCACTTTATGTGACACAAATCTGATCTTTAAAGGACTGCATGGATACAAAAATCTGATCTTTTCAAATCAGACCTGAGCCACTTCAGTATGTGGTCCTAGATTGGACATATATCCAATAAGAGGCCATGCAACATGAATGAGAATGGTCAGATCAGAATTCATGTGGTTCCCACCCCAACACAAATTAATGTGGATGCACATATAATTGCCATAGTCATAATCCAGGGATGGCAGGGTGGCAAAACAGCACCATCAGTGACTATATGCAGTGGAAAGATAGAGAAATTGGTGAGATTTCACTGATATTTGATAAATCAATTCAGAAGTAACCAAAACCGAGTAATGGTCGAAACAATTGCAGATGAAATGGATGTGCGCATGCGAGGCATGTTGAGGGCAGGTGTGTTCATATTGAGACAGATATGGGTGACTTGTGGTTATGAATATGAACCATCAAAATAGGCAGATCCAATCTGAGAAAAAAACATCAGAATTGGCCAAAGAAGCTTGTATTGTGAATGTAGCCTTAGCTTCCAGCTCCAGCCAGTAATTTCAATTCCTTCAAAACAGAAGTTGCTTTTCTTTGGTCTTTTAGTTTCATTCTCATTTAATAAACATTACACAGTAGCTTTAGTGAAACATGCGTTGTTTGGCACATCAGATGTATCTAGCAGTTCAAAGAAAATAGTGTCTATCTAGCTGGTCCATTACAGGAATATCCTTCATCCTTCCAAAATGACCACAGCTGATCTTATAGCTTGTTTCAAAGAGCCCGCATTATATCCATTAGACTTCAGGGGAAACAGCATTACATCCAAGTAAAAATATCAGAATCACTGTGGCTCTCTATTGTCTAATGTATTCATCATTAATAGTCTTTCAATTTCATTATGTCTGTCCAAACCAAGAACAATATTTACTGGATATAACACACTTTACCTTAATTAAAGTAATCCCACGGGCCGTCTTAGAAACACAGCCGGCCATCTCATCACACAGCTTTCGGATAAACTGGTGTGGGACCACAAACACCAGCAAGTCTGCTCCTTCTGCAGCATCCCGCAACTCAGGCACAGCAATCTGTAATCATTAAGAGCATTCCTTCTTAACACCATCACAGCAAGCTCTATCCTATTACAACACACACAGATCAGCAATGCCCAGCTTAAAAAGAGTGTATTCCACTTTATGTGACTGGAGAACAAACTGAAGTAAGACCATAGCTGTAACAACAACAAAACACGTCAAACCATATAGCAAATGGTTCTTACCACATTTTCTGGAAGTTTGTAACCTGGGAGGTATTTGACATTCTCATGATCGGTGTTGATGATATCAGTAAGTTTCCTTCCATTTATATTCTCCTCATATACCCACATCTTGACACTGGTGGCAAAACGCTGGAGTTTTTGTGCATTGTGGCCAATGATCCTGGCAATAGCAGAACCCCTGAATGCAGGATAAGAAGAGATTAAAATCAGTTTTATTATCCTCAGCTTACTGCTGTGTTCATTTGGATGGGCTGTTTAATGCAGATGTTAAGCACAATGGTGAATTTATGACCGCATTTCTGTAAACAATCAAAATGCATAGAACTCATGAGTTTATTTTACCTCAAGTAACCTTAAGTATTGTTTTAGAGTCAACTAAGTATTGATTATATATGCAGATTAGCATTTGTTTAGCTTTTAAACTATGTATTAAGCTTAGATATTAGTGTCAACAGTATGATATCAACCTCCAGCCCAGCGATGAGATAAACAGTGTTATAGCTACTCACCAGTTTCCTGAGCCCACAATACACACTTTCAGCGGTGCAGCCATGACAAATATCTTCCACCAGCACAGAAAAACCAGAAAATATGGCGGAAACTACTGAAGCCAGATAACCGTTTATAGTTGTTCTATGGGGAGCCTGAGGGAGTAAACCGAACTGTTCGTCAACTTTTGATTGCGTCATTAGACGTGACTGCGACAAATGCCGACGGGAGTTGTAGTTCTTCGGCAAAGGTCAACAAAACCATAAGGGCCTTGTTTCAGAGAGATATTGATATTGTAATAACTCCATATGTGGTATCATATTGGAGTAGATTTGTGGATAATATCCCATGGAATAAAGTTTGGACATTATCTTTTAAATATCTCCTGACAAAACGAAAGAGGTCTCTCTTAAATGGATCCGATCCAGTGTCCTAGTAAATGCTTTATTCAAATACTTTGAAAAGACATTGATCCCGGGTGTTCATTCTGTAAAGGATCTTTAGAAACGTCTCTTCATGTTTTGGTTTTGTTGTCATGTACAGAGATTCTGGTCAGACCTTCTTACTGCTGTGGAAACTTGGTTTTCTTTCAACTTTTCCTTTATTGTCAAACATGAGGTCTTTGGCTTTTGGCTTAACTGTGCCACGAAATATTATTTAATCAATCTTATTTTCTTGTTGGCTAAATATTACATGCATAAATGTAAATTCAGTAATATGATACCCCCTTTCCCCCTTTTTGAAAATCAAATACGACAAAAACCGTATTCTTTCTTCAGATAACCCCAAAGCTAAGAAAACATTGCTGCTGTTAACATCTCACCGGCCTTGTAGTGATTGAATCTTTTTTTTTCTTTCCTGTCTCTCTAGTCCTCTGGAAAGATTATATAAATTGTATTGGTTGGGATTTCCACATTCTCTGTGAATGTTATGTTGCCAATAAAATTAACATTTTTTTGGCATAGATCTCATTTTGTACACAAAAGTAACTAAATGGAGTTAGACGTGTCTAACAAGTCAGTGATGCTTTTCCAAACAAAACAAAACAAAAGGAAAGTCAAAATGTTCTTCCATTTATCCCTCTGGGTTCTATGAAGAACCCCAGAAAAGAGGGTTTTCCCATAAATCATACATCAGAGTGTTTCTCTGTCAGGTTCTAAGTAGAATTCCCACTCGAAAGAATTGTTTTCTAAGACTGTATAGAGGGTAAGAGTCAAGATGCCTTTATTGCCATTTACACCAAAGATAGCTTACACTGGAATTCTGACATTGTTAATAGCCAAACATAGCCTATATTCTAAATTACAGGTTCCCAACCCTGATCCCGGAGGGCTGTGCAAATTATTATAAATTTGAATCAGTGACATCTTGTTTTGATAAACATAATATGATGTTATGTCTGTATAATACAGCTCTATTCCACATACTCAGCCAACAGAAGTGAGGTATTGACCTGTTGTCTTTGCCTTTGTGCCCCCTTGTCCTGCACATTGTAATGTTTTCCCTGTCCTCAACACACTTGATTCAAGTAATCAGTTAATCAACAGCCTTTCCTGAGTTGGTGTGTTAGAGCATGGAATGGAAATCACTAAAATGTGCATGGCAGGGGGCACAAAAATGAAGACAACAAGTCGGTACCTCAGTGTTACTGAGTAAGGATGTGGAATAGGCCTACAGATTTTGGGGGGAGGGAGGGGGGGGGGGGGTAACCTTTATTCGTCACATGTACATCAGAGCACAGCAAAATTCTTTCTCTGCATTTAACCCATTTACCCATTTAACCCATTTACATCATATTTAACCAGTTTAACCCATTTAACCTATTTACAGCTGCATGATTTAGACATAACATCATATTTACTCCAGGTCCAGGGTTGGAAACCTGTAGCCTACATGGAGACACTAATAAACATATGAAAAGGCATTACACATTACAAATGTAAGAAATGTTTCTTATTTAAGTTTGGGCAGTGTATAAATGTAAGGAGACCTGGTAATGCATATACAAATATGCCACAAATTAATGAAAAACCCCCCATAAAGTATCTTAGTAAGGTGTCAGTCCAGCATGAGCTGAACAGCTTCAGTGTGTCTTGGGATGGATTGATAGGGCAGTAATGGCTCAACAGTTAAGGCTCTGGGTTATTGATCAGAAGCCCCAGCACCACAAACTGCCACTGTTGATCCCTTGAGCAAGGCTCATAATCCTATCTGCTCCAGAGGCGCAGTATCATGACTGACCCTGCGTTCTGACCCCAGTTTCCTAACAAGCTAGGATATGCGAAGAAAAGAATGTCACTGTGCTGTAATGTATATGTGACAAATAAAGGCTTCTTCTTCTTCTACAGGTCTCTGAAACTGTACTGGAGGGATGAACACCATTCATATAAAAGATGGCTATTCTATCAGTTGGTGTTTTGATAATGGTGGTAGAGAGCACTGTACATTGCACTAATTCATTGGTCCAAATCTTGTGACTGCGAAGGCCATCATTTTGATATTTGTTAAATCATTCAGAGAGACCTCATGCCATGTGGATCGAAGCAGCCATCCTGGAAGGCTGGGTTCCCACCAGGGTTCATTATAGGATAAACATGATCAGTCACAATAACTTACTGATGTCATGATGTTGCTCAAACATTGCACTTTGAATAGGAAGATAAGAGATACGAATACACACGGCTTTGGGCGTGCAGAGTTAGTCTTCATGTACACTAGGGTTTAGATCATCAGAATAAGCACCAATGCAATCTTTACACAACTGTTCAGACGCGATGGACGTGCCACGCGTCGCCTGGCTGTAGAAACCCAAACGCCCAGGCTTTAGTGGACTACTCCCGCTGAAACGAGGGAGGGAGGGAGGGAGAACACACACACACACACACTCACACTCACACACACACACACTCACTCACTCCACAGCGAGCTGCTCCGGAGTAAACGGTGCAGCTCTGCCGAGAGTCGGACACAGAGAGCCTTCACTCGACACGGCGGTCATGTTCCTGTGCTGCGGTTTTTTCTAACAGTTGTGTGCGGGTGTGTGTGTGTGTGTGTGCGCGCGTGCTGTGCGGGATGGAGAAGTGCGGTGCGGCTCGCTGTGGCAGCACTAATAAGCGCAGTGTGTCGGTGGAGCGCGGCAGGAGAGCAGCGGCGAGCGGAGCGCAAGCGCGGCCCGGAGCTCCAGTCACCCAGAGCTGCAGCGGGAAAACGGAGCAAAACCTCCGGCGAGGACTGGAGGGAGTCCTCAACAAATACACCAATCTACTGCAGGGATGGCAACACAGGTAGCGCGCCGACTGCTGTCTCTCAGAGGCCAAAATCACATACTAATAACCAAAAATAACCAAAACCGCACATTACTGTAACCTACGAAATAGTTCTGTAGCTACCTGGTGTTCTGACAGCACTGTTTATTTGCACTGTTTAGTGCGACAGTATGCAGTTAGTTTGTTTTTGTTTGTTTTTTTATAACCTCAATCAGTTCGCTTTATCCTGACTCAACTTTTAGACTGTTAAGTAAAAGCACTAAGATTTCAGTAGTACTGACTGTTTGCGCTGGATCGTGTTTCATCATGTTGCCTCCACTCTGCTCTACTGTCTACTAGGATTGCAGGACATGATGATAACGTTTATTATCGTTATCGCGATATTTTGCGAAGATGACGTCACACAAGACTGCAATATTCAAATAAGAGCTGTAATTGAACATTAATTATAACATTAATAACACTATGCAATTGAGAGCTGTTACAATATATCAAATAGCTTGGCAAATTCACATGATCCAAGAACTGCAAATATTCATTCATTCATCTTCAGTAACCTCTTTATCCTGGTCGGGGTCGCTCATCCCGGGAACACTTGGGATGAGGTGGGAATGCAGCCTTGATGGGCACCACGCACACACACATTTGCATGTAGGTGCAATTTAATGTAGATCCATCTAATGCCGGGATCAGACTACATGAATTCAGCCCAATTTTAACACAATTTTGTCACGGCTGACAAATTTCCAGCTTGAATACGAATGTTGGGAACGATGAACAGGTCTAGTAGTGTGACATAATCGAAGAACAGCAATGGGGCACCCTGACAAAAAGTCTAGTATGGCAGAATTTTTTGTATTTCCTCACTTAGTTTGACAACTCCTACGGCGCGTTCCTTGATAGCCATGATTGACAGCTTCTTGACCCTCCTCCCCGACAACATACAAGGACGCGAACGATGATTGGTTGGGGTCAAACTTGTAGTGCTGCCAGTCTCCTGACTAAGACAAGGCAAGAATTTATGGCACTTTGATTGCCTAATCTGGCATGGTGACCATCGTAGAAGACAAAAATATTGTGTAGTCTGATCCTGGTATAAATCCAGCTACTGGCTGGTTTTTGGGCTGTGGAAGGAAATCTGAGAACCCAGAAGAAACACGTGGATGCAGAAAGAACATGCATAACTCCACACAGACAGTAAAGGTGAGCTCAGGAGTGCAACAAGGAGCTGTGAGTTGGCAAGGCTTGAAATGTTGGCAACGTTGGCCACTCAGAATCGTTAATGATTTGGGTCAAAATAATGCATTTCAGTCATTTAGTGCACCAGTGTGCACTTAATACAGCCTATTTATTGCATGGTTCGATTTTGTTCAATTTCATGTAAATGAAGTCAAATAGAACAGTCCGAACACTAACCCCACCCCAACCATACCTTAACCTTTGGATGTCTTCCTATGACGTGAGCTGTGCGAATTTGCAACAGTAAGACCGTATTATGATAATTGCTATATGATATTGTGTCTGTATCATGCAAACCTATTCCTCATCCTCAGCCATCACCACTGATGTATCGACCTGTTGTCTTATCTAAGTAATGCAATCAGTGCAATGACTTTAATTATATAGAAAACTGAGCCAGGCCAGCTGACCTGTGTCATAACAATAAGAGGACACTAATTATTTTTATATTGTTATTATTAAGTTAATTGGTACTTTAGTGTTCAAGCCTCCCAATGCAAACTCAATATGTTCGCACATATTCATGACTACCTCGACAGACTGCATGCCCACTGAATTCACACATCTATCAATAGGTATTCGTGACTGCAAACTGTTCTGTACTGCAGAGACTTCCTGCAAGGAATTTATTACACAGAGCATTCCATATTTTAGAACACTTATGCTATTTTCCCCATATATGAATCAATGCCTAAAATGTATTTAAATATAGCATTTTTTTATGTGGTCAAACAGGCCTGTTTATTAGTATCATAACAGCTCATTGATTGTAGTAGACGTGTATCTTAATGCAAATTGTGTAAGCAGTGTAAGCCTCCAGTCCCTCATTCTTGGTGGGGCGGTTTGTTGTGTTGTGTGAAGGTGGGAATTTCATGGCTGTGGGTACTGCATGAGAAAATACGGTGTAGTCCTAATTACGCTCCTTTCATCTGGGACGGACTGTGACTCATCTGTTGAGAGGAAATCCCCCATCCCCTTAATGTTCTCTTCTCACTGCTGCCTCGCCTTGCAATCGATGGGGAAAACAGCCAGCTATATAATGAGCCCAAAGATGAGGGAGTTATATGCTGACTCTCAGGCACGCCACATGTGTAGCTGCACACCAGCTGGAGTTTACTTAAAGATGTGCATGTGTAACACTTTGACCACTATGAGGCAAAATGAGCTCTAATGAAAAAAGCTAAAGAGCCAAATGGAAAGAATCATTAGAACGAACAAAAGGGATTTGTGTGGTTAGTATTCAGTATTGCCATTAATTCAAACAGGCACAGGCATCCATGCATAAATCTAGTGCTCGCCATGAAGCAGACTTGTCTGTGCCCTATAACCCCAACACTTCTCTGATGTGAGTGTATTTAGCACGACTGGACGCGTTATGACATGCCATAACACTGCATGTTCGTCCTCACTTTGTTTTAAAATATAGAGATGGAAGATGTTCTGTTTTACAGATGTTTACTGTTGTTTACAGATAGATGTTTACTGTTTATTTAAGATTGAACACTTTGACTGTAGTTATTGTCTACTTACAGTCTCAGCTTATCCAGTGATTTGCCTTAAGGAATATTACTCAGTAACCACTATGAACTGCAGTGACACTTCCTGTGTCTACTTCCTGTGTAGACATGTTTATAGACCTATAAAAATCATATAATTTTAAAGACACCTAAAAACTTGTAAAACACAATATTGCCATGCAGTGGAACTCAGTAGGTGTAAGGTTTCATGCTTCTTTTTATATTTTTCTTACCCATAAATGAGCAATGATGTCATTTTGAGCTCATTTTGGTGCATTGAGGCTATAAAGTCAGAAAAAGAACATAGACGCCTCCATGTTTGTCCTTTGTTAGTAATAAGTTACCTAGCTAACTGTGATTAGTGATGTATTTTTCCTATATTTTGTATAGTTATAGGTTTAAGAAGCTGTTATGTCTGTACGTTGATTGATCTAAAGCAAGTACTTGTATATACAGCATGACTCATTTAAAGGTAAGAGGTGTTACTTTGTTTACTGTTGACGCTGTGTGCAGTCATGTAGATTTGATGTCAATTGTTGAACTTGGAGGAACTCAAAGTTGAGAAGCCCACTCTGAGTTCCTACGTAGGAATTCCGAGTTGAGGGGGCGCTTTCGTTGATTTTTCCTGGTTGGAGGTTGGGAATTGTGAGTTACCGCTAGCCAACTGCAGCATAATTTACAAACTGATCCTGTAGAGAACTTAACATGCCATTATAGTACCACATTTGTTTGGTTTCTGTTCTTCCTACGACTGTCTTGCACTCGGGTTTGACTAATTTCAAACTTACTCTATTAGTTTCAGTTCCTTTATCTACTCTGGAATTGTATTCTGCTTAATATACATTCCTGTGGATAAAATCATTTGCCAAATTAACAAATGTATTATGAATAAATAAATCTCTTTATCCTCCCTGCAGATATTTTGTTCTGGACCCTGAGCTTGGTCAACTGCAGTACTTTCTAAATGAACAAAGTAAGACCCAGAAACCACGGGGCTCCTTGCCTCTGATTGGCTCTTCTGTGGCCCCCAGTGATGAGTTTCCATTCATGTTCACAGTCTATGCTGTTACTGGAGAGTTCTTTAAGCTGAGAGGTAAAATAATAAACTCCATCTGCTTTTGAAGCTTCATTTCTGATTTCTCTTCATCATGCCCTTTCCTCTTGGCTCTTGTTATATTCACTTTCCTGTCCTTATTTACTGCTGTCACTCATTCTCTTTCTTCTCTGCTCATTTCCTTTGAGGCTTATCTGTCTGCCATCTTCTAAGCAGCATATCCTTTTATGCCAGCTTTTACCCTGTCTTCCCACTGGAACCCATTCTTCTTTATGTTCCTCTCATTTCTATTTTTCTGGTCTCTATCAACTAAAGCAATTAATTAGTTACCTTCTCTCCTTTTCCTGAACCTGTTTTGTCAAAGTCACTGTCATCATTGCACTCATTCACACAGACTGCATGTAAAGAGGAAAAAAAAAAGAAAATGGTGTGTATAACAAAATGATTTTTAGAGGGATTGCTAGACAAGGGCATGAAAAATAGCTGTTATCTTTAGTGTGATAGCGTGATATGAAGTCCTCGCAGCAGGGGGCGGATGCCGCTCCACTCCCAGTTGATAGTGTTTTTGGTGTCACAATCTTCAGGTGCTACTTTTTAATTTCACACGTTTCTGCTCAGACCGCAGGCTATAGCTAACCTTCAAACTGAGTTTTAGTGTTTCGTGTAAGAGTTAACATCTCACTGTCATCATGAAGCTGGAAAAGCTTTTTCTATACCTGCTTTCTAATGATATAGTCTGTTGTCCTTTGTGTTCAACAATTTGTACCATGTGTGTGCGATTCAATAGATAACATAATCATGCTTGTGTGTTCAGATTAGATTTATGGTCTACCTCCACTCTATCATGGTAATAAATAAATAGTTTCTTTGCAATATTTGACTGCTTGGTTCTAGATCAGGTATATACAGCCATAGAAAAAAATTAAGTGACCACTTTTAATGGTGACCACCATCAACCATTAAAAGTGGTCTGTTAATTTTTTCTGTAGTTATATACTGTATGTATCTTATATATATATATATATATATATATATACATACAGTATATATATATATGAAACACTGATGTGTGTGCTTTGTATCTGTACAGCATGTGATGCATATGAACGGCAGCAGTGGATGACCCAGCTTCAGCTCTGTTCCCGTCGCCATTCGGAGGGCAGTGCCAAGGTAACATAGTTAATTACAGTGCACATACACACATACATACA
>JAOTRR010000051.1:18040347-18072094 GCA_028570945.1 Gogo arcuatus
GTTGCAGGAGTTAGTTGGTGTTATTCAAAAAGACAACCATGATTGTGAAACAGCCTGAAAAAGGTGGAAAAACTCACTATTACCAAAGTTATTGTATTTATTATTGAGTTACTGCAGGTATCAGCTTGTTTAGTTACTTGAATTGAATGGGTTTAATTCAAACTCAAACACAATCAGGCCTATAAATAATGTCAATTTGAGCTGTGCTGAGGAGGTTTGTAGATTTTATTTTAAAGGTATTCCTGGCTACAAAAAGTTTGATAACCCTTGATCTAGATTCATTAAAAAGTAGTTGTTCTCTGTCACCAACTATAGTTGCTAAGTTGCTAGTAAACCTTACTCAGAATTGCTGTACCACTAATGACTGATTACTCAAATGATGGTATAATGTGTTTGCGTAATGCATGCTGGGTGTTTTAGTGGTCGGGCGCTGAGACTGAGGGATGCAATGCTGTGCTACAGAAGACTGTATAACATCATAAATGCTTGTTTTTGTGCCAGAATAACCCTATAATCTTTAACTTATTTTATTTCTCTCTCTCTCTCTCTCTCTCTCTCTCTCACACACACACACACACACACACACGAATCACATGCTGAACAGCTTGCATCAGATCAAATCATACCATGTCGCAGGACAACACAGGGTCAATACACACAGACACTGAGCCACGTGACATTCACTTGGACTCTCAGACACAGAACCTGCAGTATATGTCCATTAGCCCTCAAAACTGGAGGTTAGTTCTCTAGAAATATACTTGGCTTTGGACAGGAAAGTGCATTTAATCTAATTTATTTATTGATTTACAAGACCTTGCCTTTTGTTTTAGCAAAAAAATAGCTCTGCTTCGATCAGACCATTATTTAGAATACAGGCACAGAGCCATAATGATTCCAAGACATATAATGCATTCTGTACACAGAAGGGAAATGCAGAAATAAAGAGAAAACTGAATATAAGTTGAGCATCACATTATAGCTATTGCGGCTTATTCCTGATCTGAGTAACATGCTGTATATGAGACACAACGCTGTGACAGACGTATAGTTACCTGTGGCTAGGACACGGACTAATGGAGCAGGTATGGCAGTCGATGTTAATTTGCCTTGGCTAAAATTAGAGCTTGGCAAGGCTGATGAAGATAAAATTAGCATCACAGAAAAACAGCATTAAGCACTCACATCATCATGCCATCAACATTTAGCACGTGTGCCGTCATGATGAGACTGGGATTATAATTCATTTCAATTCAGTTCCATTTTGTTTTATTTTATTGTTATATCACTTTTAACAATAAGACAACATGGGGAAGAAAACTTCAGAGGAACCAAATTCGAAGGGAAATCATCCTCTTCTAAGAGATGCCCAAAAGAGAGATTATAGGTCATTACAGTATATAGTTGGAAAAGAGTAAAAACAAACAGTACGGCAGTAAGATATTAAATTAAAGAAAGCCCCAATGTGTGTGCCCCAGGTACCCCAATGTAAATGTGGTACTAAATGAGGTTGATGAATGGGCAGATTTTGTGCACTGGGCAAGATTTCTTCCACCAGGATCATGTAAGAATTCTTGGATTATTAAAAATAAATCAAAGCAAAAGTGCCAAAATGCCTCATTATGTATATTCAAAGAATTTCCCCAACAAATTTTATGTGGCACAAAATTCACACTGTTAATTAAAAGGGAATATGAAAAAGCATCACAGAGCTTCTTCACCGATACCTTGTTGTTAGACTTTGTGCTCATTTGTGTGCTCTCTCTCTCTCTCTCTCTCTCTCTCTCTCTCTCTGTCACTGCCTTATTCTGTGTGTGTAAGTAAGAGAAAGTGTGCTTTCACCCATCTGAAAGTAAGCCATCTGCTACTTATGTCACTTGCCATACCTCAACAAAATGTCATAATCTCTAAAAAGTTCGATGTAAAATCTGTGCTGTTCTGTTGGATATGTCAAGTGATATGATAAATCTTTGTTGTTTTGATCATTTTAAGGAACAAGCAACACAGGAAAGGCTGCTCTATTAATATACACAAGTATAGTAATCCTCATTCACATAATCTACTGCTACATAAATTAAACTAGGTAAATGCTGGACCATGTCACAAGGTATAGATGGAGAGTACCGCTCATATGTGTTCTGGGTCTGTAGCTTTTACATGATTAGATGAATAAAGCAATGTGGTAAGGTGAAGTAGATGTGGTGTGTGAGTGTGTGTAGAATTATAGAAGGGGGATGAATACATGCGGGAGATGACGGCTTGTGACGGCAGCAGACCTGTAAGCCCTTGACATACACTCGGTTTAGGGTGAAGAAGAATTCCCAGAATATACATGTACTGTAGATGCAAATAGAATGCTGTGTGTGTAAATCATGTGTGTTTGTGGGGAAGGTGGGAGGGGCTTAAAGGATTTAGAGCATCCATGTAATCTCCGAAAGAGTATCAGGAACAAGTCCTCTCTCTCTCTCTCTCTCTCTCTCTCTCTCTCTCAAACTGAAATTCAGAAGTTGCTTTATTGGCATGACGATACAGACTTGATGATAACACATCAGTTTTTCTGAACAGTTCAGTTGTTTTCTTGAACAACAAAATTAAATAGATGGAAGTGTACATGAATTCAAGAACTCTCTCTCTCTCTCTCTCTCTCTCTCTCTCTCTGTCTCTCAGTGTGCATATATCTCTCTGGCTTTGTTTATGCATCTAAACAGAGGCAAGAAGTCCAGCTGGATTTGGAGAAATCAGCCTGTGGCAAGTCTGGGCAACAGTAGTAGCATTAATGTCAGTGTTAGCGGGTATACGTGTGTGTGTGCGCACGTGTGCATGAGCATGACCATGAATGTATGGGTGGGCAGAGTGGGAGGGGGCAGTACCACCACGGCTCAGGGACAGCTACTCAGGCAGGGAAAAGTAGCAGATTAAGTGAAAGAGAAAAGAGCAAAAGACAGAAGGAAAGAAGAGAAAAAGGTCAGAGGGGGTTGAAGAAGAGCTGCTTTGGGACACTTCATCACCCCCACTGTGAGATGAAGGACCTGGAGCACGTAACTAAGCTGGCCCAGACATGAATGTAAGTTGGAAGAGATTTTTGTTGTGATGAATGTGTGGTGGATCAGCTGTCTGTTTGAAGGATGGGAGGAGTTTCCTCTACTGGCACACTAATTGTTATAAAGATTGGAAATGTATCTCTAAATGTGCTGTTCTTTAATGTTTACTACTCTAGTACTTTATTCTGTTCTAGCAGGACTGGTGCCAGAGTTTTTCTTTAGTTTCAGTGAGTAATATTTAAAGCTGCAAACTTTTCATATATATTCATATAAAATGGTGCCATAGAATAGAACTGTTGGCGTTCATGGCCAGGTTTTTCCTCCAACATTGTTGCTATATATATTGAAAATCAAAATCCCACCACTTGTCATATATTCAGTGAGTCACTGTGATAAATTGCTACTGGGTAAAATCAAGTGCATGTGATTCTATGTGAGGGTAATTATTATTAGATTTGGTATTTGTGAGTAAAATCACATTTGCCCGCATGAAAACACTGCTGCTTTTTCTTTCGCATTTTGCCATTTTGATCTATGGGCCTATGTTCAGTCACGAGCTTTTTAGATATTTGAGTGCCACGTGATGTTTGACCTTGAAAGTGACCTGATTGAGCATTGCTTCACCAGTTCCCTGTGAGAGTGTGGCTGCTGTAGAGAAGAAAAACAGCAACATGCTTCTTTTATGAAATATTCAGTTAAAATAGTGCTGCTGCTCTGAGCACAGAGCCAGGCTTCCCCATTCCCCTCAGCAACCTCCATCCGCTTCTCCTAAACTCACAATTCACCAAACACCACCAACATTAGTGACAGAAGGGCGAGGGAGGCAGATCAAATCAACATATGAACATAAAGTTAGTCACTTGTTCAGTTTACAGGCCATTCACAGAATCCAACGTTGCCTGAAGCATGCGGCTGCTTTTCAGTTCCCATCTGGTGCCTCAGAGTTGCTCATATGTTCATGAAAGAATAAAAAGTAATCCTCAGAGATGAAAGGATGTGATATTTCTCACTTATCTGTGAACCATATGAGTGTCTGATGGCAAAACTTTTAATTATTTTCAAACTGTGCATTGGGAAATGCACTTGTGGGCTGTGTTATATTATGCATTAGCAACTATGTAGGGCTCACGCATGAGTGGTTACAGCAGAGACCACACACACATAAGCCAGGCCAGTTCAGCTAAGAGCACTGTAAGACTGAACAGACTATACCTAACTGAAAGTATTGCGGATAATATCCAGAGACAGCTCATGTGGAGCCCTAGGTGAAAATGGGCCCCACCAACATAACGTTATGTCCACCCAGCAAAATTGATCTTGTTTCAAAAAAATCCATATAGTCAGTGCTGATGCCACACGTTTGGTGTTAGCAAGTTAGCATTTCAGATCCAGAGGTGGGTAGAGTAAGCAAAAACTGTACTCAAGTAAAAGCATTGTTACTTTATAATAATAATGACTCAAGTAGAAGTAAAAGTACCCAAAATGTACTCAAGTAATGAGTAACTTCATATGATGATTTATTACAGATATAAAGTAATACATTCAGATGTATCAGAATATCAGTTATGCCCAAAATACAAATTTAAAGTGCTTGTTGAATAAACACAACATAAAATCTGCTCATTAAAATACTATTCCTAAATATATACAGTGCCCTCCACGATTATTGGCACCCCTTGTAAAGATTAGTAAAAAGGGTTAGAAAAGAATTCACGTTTTGGTTTAGTAGCTTCATCTCACACTGAAAAAATGAGAGAAGTTTCTTGTTATAACAAGTTTGTATGCCATAAAAATGTGAAAATATCTCTCCACAATCAGAATAAACCTTTTGTCACCATAAATCCCACTGAAATGTAGTCATAAACTATCCATATGTGAAATGTATATAACATTAATACATATATCTGTGTTGAAAATTTTGTTTTAGTTGATTGGAAATTGGTACGATCTGCTAGCTTTGTAATATTATCTCACAAGTTAGTCCACATAGTAAATCTATTATTTACATTTTAAAAGAGGAAATTAACTCCTGGACTGGTGTTGGGTGTTTAATTACACAAGTCTATTGCTGCATACAAGCTAAAAACTAGCATAACACTGGCTAGCTATCATGACACTAACTAGCTATTACTGTGATTATGATTACATTGTATTAACGGCATTTAGCAGACACTCTTATCCAGAGCAATGTACAACATACCCACAGCAGCCTGGGTTAGGTGCCTTGCTCATGGGCACTTTAGCCATTCCTGCTGGTCCAGGAAATCAAACCGGAGACCTTTTGGTCCCAAAGCTGCTTCTCTAACCATTAGGCCACAGCTTCACCATGATTATAAGACTTTACCACAGATCCAACGATTGAGGTTATAACATTAAAAAAAAAAAAGTACACTGATGATGATGATGATGTACACGTGACTCCAAAATTACTTAAAATCACACTTTGATTTAAGAACTCTTAAAAAGAGATCACATATAAAACAGGTTGCTGAAATCCAAAAGTACATCCAAATGTAATATATGCATTTCAACTACTTTACTGATCTCTCCCTAAAAAAGACCAACCCTCATTCAATGTTTTGATTCAGGAATTCGATATCTCATGCCTCTATAAAGTGCAGTGTGTCTGCAGCAGGCCCTTATGTATCACAGTCATTGGGAGTTAGTAACCAGTTTCTGTGTTCCAGCAGCACTCCAGTGCAAACACAGTGGACCCCGGTGAGGAGAACACAGACACTGAGAACAATGAGGAAGAGGACCTGGGAGTGTTGGATGACCAGAGGAGTATCATCCTCCACTTGCTCTCCCAGCTCAAACTGGGCATGGACCTCACACGGGTATGTACACACAGACACACACACAGGCAGTCGTCAGGTTGACCCATTGTGTGTGATTGGTTTGGACACAAATCCCATTTTTTCATAGGCCTGCTCTCCATATCAAACACATTTATATATGTGACCACACAACTCTCACTGCTCTCTCTCTCTCTCTCCTTCATAATTGATTCTACTGCATGTTACTAAATTGTCTGGATCAAACAACAGAACATTTTTTAAAAGATACAAAATAATCCTGCATAGGAAGAATATTAGTAGCATAAATGCAACAACAATGTATACTATATAAGGAGGATAAAACACTTGGGTGTGCTGTTACTGGAAAATAATCAATGATGCAGTCTGATGTGGCCCAACAGGAAGTGGTTAACATGTGGAAGTTCCTCTTACACCCCATAAATTTTACCAATGTTAGCCATTTTTGTTTATTAAAGAACGTAACTTGTGCATTTTATCCAATAATAATACATTTAATGTTGCGCTAAAATAAGAGCTGTAAACAATAGTTCCCTCACCAGTTTCAGTTAATAAGATAAAAAAATGCAGTCTGTCATGTTATTTAGAACTTGCAAAGCTGCCTGTCCTAAAGACTTTCCTGTGTCAGAAAACTTAACGTTACAGGTTTATATCTGATGTTACAAAGTGCTGACACTGGAAACTCCTTTCGTAAAGGCTAAATAATCATCTCCTCACAGAAGAAAACCACCCTATCATCAATTACTCATAAATCCATTAATGTGGAACATCCACCATACAAATCACGATAACGTATAATATGCAGTTCTTTTCTGTAGTGATTCTCACAGACACAAATATAAGCATAAAGTGGGATATCATTTCATCATTTCAGTTAATCTTCGTTCACCTTACAATATCCCTGACTTCTCAGACCATGATGAATGATGGTCATGATGAATTTGACAGAGGTAATGAAAGTCTATTGATTAAAATGCTTGTCGAACATAGTACTTCTAGAGACGTTGGTTTTTTTTGCCCATATATTTCCTGCAGGGCTTGGCTGAGGTTAAAAGCACTCAGCAGGGATCAATGCAGGTCTCTGGGAATCACGGATGACTAAAGATAATGATATGTGTTAGAGATTGTTAGGCCTGGGGCGAAAGGACAGCACATTGATCCAGTGCGGGTCAGATTGAACGTCACACACAGAATCACGTTTATTAATATGTCTCAGCAGTGGATTGGGCCTCATCGATTAGTGAGTGAGCAGCGTGTGTGTGTGTGTGTGTGTGTGTGAGAGAGAGAGAGAGAGAGAGAGACACAGAAATGGGTAGAATTAAGAATCAGTAGAGAGAGTTTTTGTGAATATGCTCAATACTCATCCTTAGGGCTGTATTTAATAATTCAATCAAAACTGATGACCAATATGCACTTATTTGACTATAATTCCACACCTTACTATTATTGTCTTTAAAACAATGAAAAGGATTGTAGTTATAAAGTGATGATGTCAAAACAGTGTGTGTAAAGATGTAAGCAATGGTTTGTAAAAGCAAACTGATTTGTTAAAAATGTTTTGGTTTTGTTGATTTGGTTTTCTGGCCTAGTGTTTCCTGTGCCTAGGTTTTGGCAAGAGTAAAGATTTTTGTTTTGGTTTCTAAACCAGTCCATTTTTCAGCTCAATGTACTTTAACAATAGTGCAGTCTTGTGAGATCACACCTAATCTTTCTCTGTTTGAATGCTCCTCCTGCAGTGCAGAGGAATACTTGAAACACTATTTCAACTTTCAACCAGAAGCACTTTTAGTGTCCTATCTAAGCTTTTTCACCATATATTTAGTCCCTGATAAGTCCCCTCTACTAGTTATACATACAGTTCACTCATTTATTCATCTTCAGCAATCACTTTATCCTGGGGTCATAGTGGAGCCGAAGTCTATCCCAAGAACACTGAGTGCGAGACTGGAATACACACTAAATGTAATGCCAGTCCATACATAAAGTTTAATAGTAATCAAAATAAGTAATGTACTTTCAGTTGTATTTACAAGCATCCTGGCTCTATTTGCTGTCATCTCCGATGACTTACAATGGATTAGTGAAATAATTAGAGTCCACGCTCTTATCTCTCTCCTAGGTAGTACTACCTACCTTTATCCTGGAGAAGCGCTCTCTACTGGAGATGTACGCTAACTTCATGGCCCATCCTGATATGTTCCTGGCCATCACAGCTGGAGCAACACCAGAAGAGCGCATTGTGCGATTCGTGGAATATTACCTAACTGCCTTTCATGAGGGACGCAAAGGTGCTGTGGCCAAAAAGCCCTATAACCCCATACTTGGAGAGAACTTTCTGTGCAGCTGGGATGTCCCTCATGAAAATGTACGGCCCCTTAGGACGAACACTTCTGTCACAGCACCTTCAGCCACGCCCCCCAGCTCAGCCAATCCCGCTCACTGCTACCGGCTGCACTTTGTGGCTGAGCAGGTCTCACACCACCCACCAGTCTCAGGGTTCTACTGTGAGTGCAAGGAGCGTGGAATGTGTGTCAACGCCCATGTCTGGACCAAGAGCAAGTTCATGGGCATGTCTGTGGGCGTGTCCATGGTCGGAGAGGGTGAGTTGAATTACATGATGTGTGTTGAACAGTTGGTTCACAGATTGGATTTTACATTAATTAAGCTCTTTAATACAGTTAGGTAGTTAAGACATTGAATCTTATGATCTGTCAGTTGCAGTGAAATGAGCACTGAACTTTCTGAAACTAAGTGGATCCACAGTATTTTTTCATGCAACGACTGTATTTTGAGATGTGTGCAGAATTTCTTATACAGTATGAAGATGAGTTAGTTGGCTTGTGTAATTTTTCTTTTACATAAAATGTCTCTCGGATGCTGTGTATGTTATCTGATGCCCATTATAGCATGCATGGAGTGAAACTCCATACTTAAGAAAATATGGCAATACATTGACCTGATTTTTGGTGGCTTTTGCGACCGTACGTATGTACGAACGACATATGTGTACCACCACAGGGAACCCAACCGTAAGTGCAAGGCAACGTATCTCAAACACTTGACCACCGGACAACGGAATTTGTATCTTTATTTACATAAGATATATGGGTTTTTATCCAGCGCTTATTTTTAATTTGCTTTTTAAAAAATAATGTGGGATTATTTACTAACACGTTTTACACTCGTCGGGCGCTCCACTTTTAGGCAGTGCTTAAATATATATATTAGCTGTGTGAGACTAAACTTGTTGCTGAAACAAGAATAATGTGATCATAAACTGCTCGAGAAAGCACAATGACACGGTCCTATTGATTCATAATCCTTAAACACCATGTGTATAGAGTGTCTGAGAGAAATCTCTCATTGGGCTGAGTAATAAAAATGTCACAGTGTGATGTTCTGGTTTATAGCAGCATGGTGTCAGGGTTAAACTTAAGCTACATTCAGTTTAGCTGACAAAATGATGAAGAGGAGGTGTATATGATGCATGAACGCCGTGCTGTCTGGACTTCTGCTATGAATTAGTAACTATCCACTTTTCAGCTGTGGCTAGGCTCAATAAATGCGTTTAAATCAGTTCTTGTCAGAAGCCATTCAACGTCTGTGAAAATACTGATGAGCCTTGGAGTGTTTCACATTGTTCACACCATCTCCCTTGGTAGATACTTGCTAAAAAATTTAAAATATTGACCACATTTTTCATCCTCCTGTTCTGTAATGAAGGAAGAGTTAGGAAAGACACCTCATTCATTCATCTTCAGTAATCTTTATATCCTGATCAAGCTTGTGGTAAATCTGGAGCCTATCCCAGGAACCCTGGGCGTGAGGTGGGAATACACCCTGGATGGTATGCCAGTACATCACAGAGCATCATGCACACACTCACATTCACACCCAGGTCAAATTTAGCATAGCCAATCCACCTAATGTTTTTGGGAGGTAGGAGAAAGCCAGGGACCCTGGAGCTGTGAGCAGGAACACTACCCACTGCACCGAACACAACATAACCTCATTTACTATTCCATTCACATCCAAACTTGTCATTTCAGATGGTGTATAGCTTTTAGATCATGCATGTTTACTCCTCACTAAAGGTTTTGCACATATCCCATGTACGACATCATGGGACTCAGGAATATTGCACCTATTTCTAATTTCTTTAGACTGTAGTGCATTAGACATCCTTGGAACAGTGGTTTCAATACAACTGTGCTCTATACATTGTTTACCGAGTCTAAATGTGTGGCCTTAAAGAAAACTAAAGCTTATCTGTGGAGCTGTGCTCTCTCCAGCACTGCTCTCTGTCATCCTTTTAGCAGAGCACCGAAAGTACCTTCTGTCTTCACATAAGCTGTCTGGTGAATAGACAAGCCTCAGGCCATGTGATGGCTAATACTGGTGCAATATATCTCTCAGTCAGCCAGCTAAGCACTAGGGAAGGGTATCCTAGACTTTTCTTTCTACATCTGCCTCTCATTTTTTTGTCCAGCTCCCATTTCGGTTTTACTACATACCAGAATTAAAATGTCTGTGAAACATGATGTGCACACATACACACTGCAGCAGCTCTCCTGTCTTTCCATCAGTAGGTTTCCAGCGCTAGCAGGCATGCAGGTGCTCAGTGAAGTGGATAAGGTTGCTGCATCTGCCAGCTAACCTCAGCCTATTAGTGATCCACTCTGATTAGGCCAGCATTAATTACTTACAAGACAAATGGAACTAATTCTCCTTTAGAAGAGTAAGGTAGGTAATTAGAGACAGAGAGACCTGATGGGGATTAATGAGGATTTCTTAAATGCTGTGTAATGATTCCACACACTTTACCACAACACAGAAGCACAGTAAGTATTCACATGAGCACGTGCATAATGAGCGAAGTAGATTTATTGCCATCCTTCATCGAAATGATTGTATAAAACAAACATGAGAGGAAGACCAAAAGAAACGTGGAGAAGAACGGCAGAAAGAGAAAGGAACAGAATGGGGTGGCGGATTTGGAAGGAAGCAGAAAGTGCTGCCATGGATAGACCAAGGTGGAAAGATCTGTGCCTCGCCTTATGCTCCACAAGGAGCTAAGAGGAAGAAGAAGAAGATAAAAATAAACATTACACATAATATTTCAAAATGTTCTTCTATCAAAAAAATTATCATTTGAATGGCCTTGTAAAAAATAGTATTTTCTTTAAAAATATATGCCAAAATGATTGACCTGCCCAAGCAGCATTTTTAAATAAGTCCAATTAAATAAATGCAAACAAGAGACAGATCACTGTCTTAACAGACATAATAAAAGCTTCACATGTTTAAAACAGTTGGAACTTTGGGCTCCCGAGTGGTGCAATAGAAAAGTGTCCACTTATCTGGAGATTACGAGTTCGAATCTCCACAGCCATGCATTACCGGGAGTCCATCTATGCGAAAGACGGCAGGTAGTGCTTTCCTCCAAATGTGTTACACTGCCCTGTGATGCAGCATGAGCAGCAGTTTAAAAAGTTGAGGTTGGCTTGGTTTGGAGGTAGCATGTGTTAGCTTTCACCCTCCCCAGCTGGTAACTATTGTATGATAGAGAGAGATGGCTGGTGGGTAGGAATTACCCAAGACCAGAGTGGAGGGAGGGATGAATGCAGGAATGAAACCAATGTGCACACAGCGAAGAGGACAACAAACATGGGGGTAAAAAAGAAACCCAAGGTCACATTTAGTTGATTTTTGTAGTTTTTAAGTTTCTAAATCAGCTGAACTACAACAGGCATCTGTGTTGTAAAACAAACTTTTAGTCAAGCACAACTTCACCTTGCTTGATGGCAACAGGGAATAGCACCTGATAGCTACTGTGAAATATGGAGGCGGATCATTAATGCTTTGGGGCTGTTTTGTTGCTTGTGGTTCATGGGCTCTTGTGAAAACGGATGGCATTGTAAATGCTGCTAAGTACCAGGATATTTCATCCCAAAACCTGATTGCCTCTGCCAGGAGGTTTAATCTTGATCATAGATAGAGCTTTGAACAAGGTGATGAGCCAAATAGACACAGAAATGGTTAAAGAAACAGAAAATCAGTGTTTAGAAATGACCGTTACATTTTCCACTATACTATCTACAACAGTTCACTGGACACACACAGACTGAGCTCTCGGTTCTCTTGCACACTCTTCTGGAGGCAGTATGGAAGTGCTGACCTCAGCAGCATCATATGTCACATGGTAGTCCCATGCTGCCCTGTGGAGTGGAGGTGCAGGGGCATGGAGCCATGCTCTAGCCCTCTCCTGTTTCCTCTCCTGAGGAAACAGATGTGTTTGTGTCAGCCCTGGCCCAGTGCCTGCAGCAAAACATGCCACAAGACTGCTAGCTGTTATATAAGAGCTGGAGAGGGCCAGTCCTGTGAGGACACACATGTCTCACAGCCAGCATTCTGCGCATGACAAAGAGAGGAGGAAAAGCCGTTTAGATACAGCTTAGATCCATTTTGTCAGAAAGATTCATTTGTATTTTTATTAAAAACATTTCTGCATCACCCACTCTGAATACCAATGCCTGAGCAGGTAATCTGGTGAACTGGGAGGATTGCTGATAGAGTGATGTTCCTGATAAAGTTGTTGATTGGTGACGGGGGTCAGTAAATGCAACAGTTTTTTAAAATGGATCATGATGGAGGCAGATTTTCAGATAATATAGGCCACAAAATGTGACTCACCTACATGTATCTAAGGATAGAGTTGTAAATGCTTTACATTGGGATAACTTGAATCCACTGATTGATTGATTGTAGATCGATGGTTTGAACTTGTGACAGATTTGATCAAATTTCATAATTGGCATTTCATTCTGCTAAATAGATCTTAATAATCTTACTAATATTATAATAGCAAGCGAAAAAGCAGCTATTTAACCCAACTATATAATCATAAGCAAGTATTTAGTGGATATATACAGTGTACATGTCGTTCCTTAAGAAAAAGTAAAATTACATTTTACAAATATAAGGCCTTACTAAGTATTACACTGTCTTAATATTGAATATACTGTATATAGTGTTAGATTTGTGCTATAAATATTTCTAAATGATATGAATACTAGCTGTAATGTATGGTCAGTTATCACAGACAGCTATTTCAATGTGTTTCCCAGTATTTATAAGATGAAACCATTTTACACCAGACACAGTAAGTGCACTGCAAGAACACTACAGCAGAGTTGCTTCCAGTCTGCTCGAAGGTTAATTAACATGGCCCTTTAAGCCCATTTACCCCAAAAGCTCTAATAGGATTTTACAGAGCTTTTGTATAAGGAAGCACTTGCTTCCTTTCTGTAAATGTCCTTTTACCATTTAGATTAAGGGTCATAAAGCTTCCTTCTGCTCTCTGCCTCATAGTACTTTCTCAGTTTTTGAGGTGCAACAGTGCAGGACAGAAACAGGGCATCCATCAAAAAAAAACAACAACAAAAAAAAACAGTGCGGCACCAGTTGTTGTTGCTCACTACACTTGAAATGAGAGTGTGTCAAAAAATGACCCACATATCGTTTTTCTAATTCTGCCACAAATAGTCATTATTCTATAATGTATCCATCACCAAAACATTATACTGTAAAACAACCTATAAATATGACTTTGTAGGACAAATAAATGTGTGCTATACATTGTCAATTCACACATCACAAAGTTTACAGCTGATTTTCTCCAAACTTGATTTTCTATTAAGATAATGATACACCTTAAACTTTTTCACTAATTTTTCTGGATTGGCTGCACCAAATTTAACATATTACCCTTTATTTTAAAGATAATTAACTGTGGATGTAGGATATCCAATAAAACAACTTTTCATTTTTTGACCAACTGGACTCATTTTGTGGTGACGCCCCAAATTAGTAGTCTCTTATTGAAGATGCTTCACTACCCAAAGTGATCAGGTGTATGTTTTTTCTAGATATAACTCCCAGCCCCCCCCCCCCAACGTCTAGCCCTACCCAAACCAGACATGATTTGCTACGTCATAACTGACCAATCTAAAGTATGAAACCTCCATCTGTCACAGCATATCTATTATTGGACCTTATTAGGAATGTGAAAGTCAGGATTTGTAACAAATCCACATCTAAGTGACGATGACCGAAAATATTCTGTTTTTGTGTCTCAGGGGTGCTGCACCTTTTGGAGCATGAAGAACAGTATGTGTTCACGCTGCCCTGTGCCTACGCCCGCTCCATCCTCACCGTGCCGTGGGTGGAGCTTGGAGGAAAAGTGTCCATCTGCTGTGCCAAGACTGGCTATTCTGCCACCGTCACCTTTCACACCAAACCCTTCTACGGGGGAAAAGTGCACAGGTGAGTGCGTGGCTCAAGGAGCAGAAACATTTCAATGTGCTCAGACTTTATACATTTCCAGAGTTGTATTTCAGTCAGTGACAGTATCATGTAAACTGCTATTTAACATTTCCAGAGCAGTGTCAATAACTACGCCAACATTATAGGCAAAATCTTCTTTCAGCTAAATGCATAAAATCTCAGACAGTGTTACCTCTGACAGGGTGACGGCTGAGGTCAAGCACAACCCCACCAGCACCATTGTGTGTAAAGCTCAAGGCGAGTGGAACGGTACCCTGGAGTTCACATATAGTAGTGGAGAAACCAAAGTGATTGACACATCGAAACTGCCAGTCATTAAGAAGAAGATCCGCCCACTGGAAAAGCAGGGCCAGTATGAGTCCCGGTAAGAAAATGTACAGTATACTATATGTACATGAAAAAGGAAAGTACTTTTTCCAATACAAGTTCTTTAAAATTCTCCCTATATTTCACAACAATAAGAATAAATACTGTATTGTGTTTAAACATACATTTCTTGCTAAAAGGATAAAAGAATACAGGAGAGTGAAAGGTAAAGATGGATGGGACATGACAAAAAGCTGGCTATGTGGTCCTGGTGAGCTTCTTTGTGGTGTATTTTAACTAAAAACACTGTTTTCTTGTCCATCCCCAATGGATCTCTTATGCAACATGGCTCCTCTCACACTACTCTGTCTCTCTGGACCACTTACTTAATAAGAGTAATGCTGCATATTGCAGGGAGAGAGCGAGATCCATGCCTGATCAAGCAGGTAGGGTAGAGCCTCATCAGTGTACCATAACGCTATCAGACGGGCATTAGCATTGCAGCCTAATGCAATCAAAAGGGGATAGAGATGCACTAAGCTGGTTTGTGCAGGGAGACAGGCATTCAGGGCAGTCTGATTTCCATTCTCCACACACACACGCACAATCATTGCTACAACACACAGCACAGAGACATGGCTGGAATATAACTGTATTGATCAGGACCAATGCACAAGGGACTTTTTCAGTAATGTGGGTTTGACATTTTGCAATTCATTTAACAGATAAATATATAAATTAAGCCTGTGATTATAACTTTGTATAAGTACAAAATGGAAATCGATTTATTTTGGAAACGAGTCTAAATCACAGTTATTGAAATGACTATATTGTTTATAGAACCATCTAATTGTACCACAGTTAGAAGGTGTTAACAGCTCTGACAGGTTTACAATAATGCACTCATTCTAATATATTATAGTTTCAATAGTAACAACTCACTGATAGACATGTACGGTGGACGATCTACAGAATCTGACACTAATAATAAATGGATTACAGAATGTGTTATTTAACAAAGAAAGACCTATGACACTGGTGAAGTTTTCTGTAAGGAGACATTTCTTTAACATTAATGGAAGAGTCAGTTTAAGAGTCAGTCAGTTTTCCATCATGGCAGAGTCTTCAGTCTTCTAGAGGAATAACACACTTTGGGCCATACTATTATCATCACACCACTCCATCATGGGTTATTTTCCTATAACTGCACACCCTGAAGTGTTTTATTCCTTCCATATTAACTACAGGAGCAGGCAGGAGTGGGATTGAAGGAAAAAAAAATAACAGTCCCATGTGACACCCCTGTGTTACAGGGTCACTGTAATATTTTAATAGGATTTACACTGTCCTTGATAGTTGAATAAAATTCCTTGCTGTCCTTGATCCTTCAGAAATGTTCAGTCTGAATGTTAGCATAACCACCGGAGATGCCTTTTATTAATGCTTTGCCATTTTTATTCAGGGACCCTCTCGAATATTCTTTTAAGAACTTCGCAAACATTGAACGTGTGCTGTATCCTGATTATTTTTGACTGACAGGCGGTTGTGGCAGCACGTGACCGCAGCACTCAAGGCCGGAGACATCGACAAAGCCACGGAGCACAAACACAAGCTGGAGGAGAGACAGCGCAGTGAGGAGAAGCAGCGAGCGGCCATTAACACTGCCTGGAAACCCAAGTACTTCATCAAAGAGGTGAGACTTCCTGGTAGAATTTGATAATGCTCTCATAACAGCCTCTTTCTCTCCATCTTCCCTCCTGTGTGTGAGCTGAGCCTGGAAGGCTGAAAAGATTATTGCAACACAGTAGCAGTTCTATCGGGGTTTTTTTCCCCATATAATCACTTGTTTAGACGAGCGATAACGAGTGAGAAGCCTTGTCAAGAGAGTAGGCAAGTGCAGGTGCTGTGTAATTTTTTAATATTCCTCTGTAGAAGATTTGCAGACTGCAGAGCTGTCAGTCTGACATCTCATATCAGAACAAACTCTCATGTCTCCACTGTTAGCAAACAGCCTGCTTATTACAAATCAGACTCATAACATTGTAGATAAATCCACCAAATAGATTTACTCTCCCGAGCAAATAGAATATGAATGTTTCATGATGTTTAATGTGTGTGTGTGTGTGCGTATAGGGAGAAGGCTGGGTCTATCATAATCCCCTGTGGAAGACTAACTGTTGAGGAGAGAAAGTGTGTCATGACCTAGCTGTCCATCACAGAGCCCAGCCCATAGCTGGGCGGAGCCACACAGGGAGAGTGCTAGCGCTGGCCAGCCAATGGAACCAGAGAACCGAACTTCACAGGTGCAAGAAAGAGCCTGACCATTTCGTCTGAATGTAAAAGGTGCCAAAAAACAAATATTCCAACCTGAAAGTAGAGAAACCCACTGCAGCAGGTCCCCAAAGAGCCGTCCTTCTGATTGAGACAGACACATTCGAGAAAATGATTCATTCCAGCCTGTGACTGGAGACGTGGAGGTCAAACAGTACACAATGGAAACATTTTGCATTCTTTTCTTCCTGAATTCAAATTTATTAATCCATCCATGCTTCTTTTTTCACCGTGGACACTTTGAGCACTAATAAATAATACCTGTGTGAAAGGGTCAGTCCTAATCAAAATAGGGACAAAGCCTATTTTTAGACCCACGACTGCTTATTAAAGTGAGTATCCAGGCTTGTGTGAAATCACCGAGCATAGCATTAACGTGTGATGCAAGTAGTCGTGAAAGTGACTGTAATAGATCTCTTTGCATAAGTATTCTGGTTACACAGTCAGTCATAAGAGAAGATAAATCTTGTAACTCTTGAAGTAGCTGCTCACAACATTCCAGTACAAGGTCTAAATAAATGAAGTTCCAGATTGAATTCACTGTAACATAAGACATTCAGTGTATACTTTAATGCAAGGACTTGCACAATGGTTCTACTTGTATATCAAACATCCAAGACAATGAATGTCTGAAGCATTATTTAGTTGGTCTTGATGGTAGCTTTAAAATGATCAGTCTGATATGTGGAAAACGTCTTTTAAAACCATGTTTAAAATCCTTCCTTAGCCTTTGCATCTGTACTGTTTCTGGGGGGAAAAAAATCTAACAGAAAAATCTGTTCAGAAATATGATTTTATGCTCAATGTTATTAGTTTGTAAATCATTTGGTTTTGTATGTGTAAGACTGCAGTAATCCCAGATTTATGGTATTCAGAGACAAGCTACACTTTGTAAGCTGCATGCCACAGTGCAGGCATACACTTTTACCTCACTCAACTTTCAACTCTGTGTATAAAGAAGAAAACAAATGGTTGCTAACTTGGTATTGTTTTGTAGTACCATCTTTAGCATTTACTACGAATCCCAGACTGAACCATTAATGAGTGTCTCTTAGAAATCCTGACATCTTTAACTCCATCCACTGGTCATATTTCTCGCTTTCATTTGTAAGGCTAACCAGATATGTTCAGAAAGTTGGCTTGGGATACACACGACTGTCTTACTGGCCTCAAAGGAAAGCAGTGTTTTTGTACATTTGTTAGAATTGAGTGGGGGGGGAAAAAAGAGTAACGGTTGGGGCACATAATGTAGAATAGATCTTTGAAACATGTTCAATGCTCCATGTTTATGTGAAGACTCTTAGTCGAAGTGATGTACAGCATCGTAATGTATTCAGAGCTTAGACCAAACACTTTGTGCACCAATGTAGAAACTATGCAACATGATCATTTCACCATATACAGGCAGGGAGATGATGCGTGTTAAAATAAACATTTCTGTAGAAATACATGCTTTATTTTTTTTCCAGCCACAATGGCGGATATCAAATTGAAAAATAGAAGAGACTGAAATAGAAATTGTATGTTCATAATGGTTAGTATGTCAGTGGCATTTGAATATAAACAACTGTTTGTAATACTTCTATATAGTTGTAAAAGTTGGGTCGGCTCTTGAACGACTGATTTAACCCTCTGGAAGCCAAGACCCCTCATACGTGGTGGATATGTACATTCCATGTTGCTCCTGAGCAACGCTGCTGTTTACCAGAGGGTTAAATGTCAGTAAGGAACCCATTTAGGTTTTACTTAGTTAATGCCCCCCCAACACACTAATTTTTTTTTTTTAAAAACATAGCCTTATTTTAAAACAACTTCAATAAAGCTCATTTGACAAATAGCAACTTAAGGGCTGTCAAAATAAAAAAATAAAAATCTAAGCTTGTGGTGCCATCTAGAGGACACAATATACAATGAAAATTCATTTGTGTAGTGTATTCACTGACACTGACAAAGAAAGATCAAGACACCCAGGACACAAGATTAAATATAATTTACCAAACATCAAATAAAGTTAAGAGTTGACAAGCTAGCATTTATTTTCTTTTCTGTTGTGTAGTGGCTGGGTGACTGTGCAGGGTTTACATGTACTACTCCTGTGTTAGTGTGGAACCTTTAATAATAACAATATTAAAACTAAAACACAAATTGACTTTCTTTTAATGAAACTGCTGTGTACCAAGAAATAGCAAGACAGACCAGAGCAGAGGATAAGAGATGAGACGTAAAAAAAATAAGTCCAAACATGGCCATTGGTGATAAGGCAGAACATTTCATATACTCCTTTAATTTCAAAGGCATCGCTGATTCTGACAATAGCATCCTTTTTCAAATTCTTTTCAAACTCTCTTTTACAACTTGTGGGAGAAATCCCAACTCAAACACACAGCTTTGTGTTTTGTGACGAGATGCTGTCCTCATTTTACTTCCATTTTGTTCTTATAAATAAATAGCTCTTAAGTCTATTAATTAATTATGAAATAGATATGTTGTTAAGCAGATGGCTGTTAAACTGAGTCAGCATTGTCCTCAGAGAGAACTAAAACTGCCCTTCTGTTAATTCACACACAAAAGATATAGTAGAGGCAGTGCATGGAGGGAAGGGAAAACCAGGAAAAACATGGAGCAAGAGAACAAACCAAGATTCAGAAATACGATGACCGTTAAGATGGCAGGTTGCCAGGAGCAAGAGACAGAAATAAAACTTTAAAGAAATGCAAATGTGTCACCCGGAACAGAAACATTATCACTAAGAATACACACTCGTCACCTGCATGCTACTCAGTAGTGGATCCACTTTAAGGTGAACTAAGCCAAAAGTGCACAAGCTAATAATGCAGCATTGTATTTTTAAAAAAACAAAAAACAAAACAAAAAACCTACAACTAATACAAGTGTCACTCGCTCAGAGAGCAAAGAGAGACAGTCATTAGGGGGGAAGAAACAGATTCCTACAAGGTCCAACACTGCAGAACAGTTTATCTACAGTATTTACTTCCCTGGGGCACTGCTGAAACCAAACCAGACCTCTGGACAAGAGACAGGAGCAAAATTAAACACATATTTCAATTAAACAATAAAGAAAATTCTATTTTTAAAAAATCACCATAATAATTAAGCACATTAGTAATAACTCGGTCCTCTGCGATGCCTGCTGTGCTGAGATACACACATTCAAGTGACAAGGAACTCACTGCATTCTGGGAACTACACAGGAGGGTTTCATCAGTTAGAAGTGAAAAATTGCAGGAGGGCCTGGCCCTCACACTGTACACCACTCCATAGCCCTCATACTCCAGAGCTTTTATTTATTTATTTTTTTTTATCAAAAAGTAACAAGTTAACACAGGCTCTGAAAAACAAAAACAAAACAAAAACTGGATCTTTGGTGCTATTGCTCCAAGGTTCACTCAGCTTACCACTCCATCTTATTTTATATTACTGTTGTTGTGGATTAGATAGAATTGTACCACAAACGTAAGGCTGCTATCTTGATGGATAGGACAGCAAACCTGCCTTATGATCACATTCAAGTACAAAAGAAAAAAAATAAGTCCAGAAACAGATTAAAACAGAGATCCCTGTCCAGGCCCTCTCTTTCAACTCCCTCAGTCAGATCACACAGCCTCCGCGTTGTCATGGCAATCATGAGGTCAAAGCCTCCAATCAAATATTTTCAGGTGGTCAGATGCCAGACAACTGGTTTGTTTTTCTTCTTGATTGGTGGATTACTGGTTGCATTTGTCATTGTCTATGTTGCCTTGTTTGCCATTTTTACCATTTCCGTTCAACAACTAAACTGACTTTTTATTCAGTTTCTTGCCTTTTTTCAGGACCAGTTTATTTTTTATGTATCCTCTCTTCCTCTTGGCCGTCTACAAATTGAGAAAGAAAGAGAAAGAGTTAAAACTAACAGTTTAAAAAAAAACGTAGTACCTCAGCTTGATCTCATACCACAAATATGTCCTAATAAGTTAAAAGTAGTAGGTCATGGGATATTGTACCTTTTTTGAGGTGTGCTTCTGTTTGGCTGCGACATTGCGGAGCTTGTGGTCCAGAGCCTGCCGATTCTCCTGCTTCTTCACTCTGTAGATTCGCACCAGCCAGTGCTCAGAAGTAAACGCCTCCTCAAGGTGTTTCAGACGAATGTCCTTGTTGCCGATCTCAGCATTCCGTGTCCGGTCAAACCCGGGTGGTGTGCGGAAGTCCAGCTGCACACAAGAGCAGATAGTTAACAGACAAGTCTGCTAAGCAGTATTAAAGTAAACACACCCTGAAAGACAAATTCATTAAAACTGGTTTACAAAGAAGCCAGGAAAAAAACTCATACCTGCATCTCTCCAAAGCGGTAGTAAGACATTTTATACATGAGGCAGTTGAGCAGAGTAGGAGAGCCAGCCTTATCTACTCTAAATTCTCCCTGAGGGGTGAAGTAGTCACTCTCCTGGAGAGAAAAATACGTAGACGTCTGTCAGTATTAACTTTATACCAATCATGACATGAAACACTTGAAATGGTAACACATTTCAACAAGTCCATCATGGTTACCATGGAAACATACCCTGATGTCTTTAGGGTGCTCCCCTTCTGCAATGCGCACCATCCACAGGAACTTGTTGATGTCGTCTCCCGAATACCCAATCACACCGCCGAAAATAATAAGGACATAATCAACATCCAAGGATTTCATAATCTCGTATGCAGCACTCTCGTTAGAGGACATGGCCTTTCCTACCTGCAGGGTAAAAAAAAAGATTGCAATGAACATTAGTGACCACAAGATGGCATCACTGAGAATGAGATACAGTGTGCATTTAATCAGCCTGCAGCCACAACCTGAAATCAGTTGGTACATCAGGTGTGCCGAGTTACCAATAACAGTGAAGACAAATGAGGTTGGGAACTGGACAGATGTTGGGAGTGCTAATTGCATCCCCATTTGCCTTATACAAGCTCAGGTCTTTTCCACTGCAGTTCTGACAAGGCAATTGTGGTAGGATTTCTTACAAAATAACTAAGCCCAAATACAGATTCAGAAAATCAACTAGACAAATAGCAGGCTGACAACATTCATCTAACTTTAGATACTTAAGAGCGGTTACAAATTGTTTTCTAAAAGTAATTTAAAAAAACACAAGCTTTTACTTTTCACAACATACCCATTAGAGGTTGACTTATTTCATTAATTAATTGATTAATTAGGTCGATAGGAAGCATTTTATGGTAATAAAAGTGCTCAAGCTCCAACTTTCGTGTGTGTTGGCAATGACATACTGCCTTCAAATGCAATAAAATGTCTCAGAGAAAGCACTGGTGTTCCCAGAGAATAAATGGTAAAGCTGAATTCCTAGCTCTCAAAAAGAGTTAATACTATTAATTTAACTGCATTAGCCACCATTTATAAGAAGTGCTTACTTCTCTATGCAAGTTGCTTGACTCCCATCATTTAGTGACAAAATATGAGAATGAAAATGAGGAAACTAAACTACGCTAGATAACAATACAAACGCGACAGAAGCATAATGCTTTGCAGAATACACTAATACCTCTACATATCTAGCTCCCTACACTTAGTCAAACCCGACATCCTAAACAGCAATCTCTCCTCCTAAAATTCTCTTTTCTTCTAAACAGGAAGTGCCTATTCTATTGTTACAGCACTCCGCTTCATCCATAATCTATTAATTTATGCAACCAAATTTTCCCACATGCTCTTTATGGTACCACACTTCATATCGAATGATTTACTGAGAAATGACCACAGCCCTGAAAGTATTTATCTCTTGATCTCCCAATTGTCATTCTATCATTCTTCTGATTTTTTTATTATTTTTTTTAAAGCAGCCAGGGGTTTAAGGATGACCCAGTGATGAAGGATGACTCTTCTCACCAGTGCTATGTGACTGTTGTTCCAGGTGTTGTTGTCCACCAGTGTAGTTCGGTTGGCCATGCCTGCTATCTGATAACCGTAGTCCCACCACGACATGACTCGTGCATGCTCGTCTGTGTTCTGCCTCAGCCAGTAATATGCCTCACGGAAATCATCCAGAATGTTCCTTGACCTGCTCGAGTGGCACAAAAAAAAAAAGTGTACATCAATACCACTTGCTATTGTGCATGCCACAACCAGCCTACATTCTAGTTAAGACTGATATACACACAAACTTGTCTGTGTGTTTAAGAGTGTGCTGCAAATACAGCGAGATATTAATAGCACTTTTGGGTGTGTAGAGTAACATGCGGCTGGGTTGGTGTGCTCTCACCCGTCATGGTTGTAAGACGCTAGCACCACGCTGGGACTGGAGTAGGCATTGCTGGTGACCCAGGTACAGTGTACAGCAAACATCATCAGCAGCATCAGCATCAACATGGTGACTATGCTCTTGATGTTGGGCCCCAGGCCCTCCTCCTGTCGGTCCTGCTCAGATATGTGCTTCCGTACTTTCCCTGCCTGCCAAGTAGGCACATGCACACAAACACCTCAAATTACATTTGAGAAACAGAATCACACCTAAAAATGAGAGGCTGCAAATAGGCTTGCAGTGGTGAAAATACCAGCAGAGAGAAAAACAAACATTATTTTAGTGCACGTCAATGAACTGGATGGCTCCATACTAGCAGCATAAATGTATTAACTGAAGTTGTTTGGATTTGTAAGCAACCAGTTGAACTCAACTCAAGCTTTGTCATTCTTCCAAATACACAGTATACAGAAGAACGAAATGTCGTTCCTAACGGACCAAGGTGCATAGACAGTGACAAAAAACAAGTATCACGACAAACATTAAACATTAAATATAGCAAGAGCTACGGTGTGAGGAGTGTGAGAGGTAGAAATGTAAGAGTAAAGTGCTTGTGCAGTTAAAGGTGACCGTGTGCGTGTTAAGTGACAATGTGCATTTTTGTACAGGATTTTACGGATGTCCATAGTACACAGCTAAAGTGACTGAGAGCAGATGTCTATTAAATGTCAGTAATTGCAATGGAAATGCTTATGACTCATGGGCAAAATAAGACAAAACCAATAGAGCAAAATGATGAAGGGACTTGACTGGTTTTGAATGCCATTTCTTGAATTTCTGTGCTTGAACTCAGTTTATAAGTGTATACAAATCAGAGAAACAGTTTCTGTGCATGGTCTAAGCACAGACTGACCCCTGAAATGCAGCATCTCATGTGAATAATGCTAAAATGTGCACAGGCCTACTGTTGCACTTTTGCAACATTTAAAAAAATGCCCCAAATTTGTGTGAGCATATACATTATTTATCTCCAAACACTTTCTGAATGGAGGATAAATGTGTCAAAGTCAAACTACATGGAAGATTGCCATATTCACAGAGCAATGCTTAAGAGGTAGCCATGCTGTTTGACTTTGGGTCTCTGAAGTTTAACATGCACACATGCTGAGAAAATCACAGGCTGATTATTTAAACCTGGATATGCACAGTTTTCCCTGTGCCCAACACCTCTAATCCAGTTTATTAACAAGTCCATTAAGTCCTTTGTGAGGTTAATATGGGTGCTATAGCAGTGAAAACACTAACATATATGATACAGGGTTGCCATATATCTCCAACCTAAACACTGGAATCTGAAATTAGACCAAACGTTAAATGTATGAACTGTTTGATTCCAGAAATGTTGAATTGCATCTAAACAACAATAGTCTTGATTTTTGATCAAAGTCTGCTGATGTTTATGGTGCTGAATGAAGCATTTGTCAAGATAGTGACACCAGAATGTTATATTCTCTCGCTTTTCACTGTACGCGAATCTTAGATGAATCAGTTTCACAGTGAGTTCTAAAGCTTTACAGTTGACTCTACAATCTTGGCGACCTGAAATAGAAGAATTTACTTTTTGGGGGATGAGTCCCAGTACTAAGTACCAGTTAAGATCTACTACACTGCAGTGAACAGCTTTTATTTAACAGGTTTAAACTGTAGTCCTTCTGTGCTGAGGAACCTGAGAGGCATTCAGCACTTTTAAAGTGCCCTTTAAAAGCCAGGTTTAACATTGCTGACCTTCTCTAAATCATTGCCACAGTCTTAAGCTGGTTCTAGACTGCGATTAAAGAGGTCTTTTAAGATGGTTACTTGTCACATTATACAAGATGCCAATAAAATTTATGTTGAATTATATAGCAGACTAAAACTGTGTGTATTCTCAATGTCGGATCATACAGTGAAGATCCTCTAACGATAGACCTATGATTAAATAAAATGTATACGTTCTGCTTATGTCATCAATTAGCTCAGTCTGGACTTGTGAACAAAATGGGCTCTCGTAAACAAAAACATTCAAAGTGAGCTTAAATAAAACATTTTTCAGTCCATTAGCATGTTTTGTTTATGTTTCACCATTTCTAGTTTTGGAACTGTAGCTGTCTCGTAACTTTCACGTCATCCTATCCATCTTCCTACTGGTGGCTTTCAGATGAATGTCTCAGCAGCACACACACACTGAAATTTGAATATAATTTTCTGACTCTGCCAGAACTTTGTTGTTGGCTGTCGTTGGTCGCATTGGCACTAAACTAAGCTGGTGAGCATGTCTTATTATTTGTTGGAAGATCACCAATCTTGACTTATGACCAAAGAATTGTTTTATGATGTGTGATTTTTGTCTGCGACAGCAAAATCAGGCAGAAAAGTGTACAGTGTACAGCTGGCTTTAATAATTAGGTTGACAGATTTATCACCAAATGTAATTTAATAAAATTATTTACATTTCTAAAACCCTTTGGTGATCACAAAATTTTGAAATTAGCCCCAAAACCAACACAGTGCCAACTTCATCATTTTGTATTTACCCAGCAAACATAGAATGTTTCCCTAATGTTAGTGTTTGGTTCCCATTTGTTTGTTTGTTTGTTTGTTTGTGAACCATTTCATAACATTCTGAGAACATTGCATTTAGGCTAACAACGTCAGCACTGCTCCTGAAACATTCTGGGAACTCCAATACACAGCATTCACTTGTGTTTCACTTGTGGGAACATTTGCCAAATGTTTAAATATATATTTTTGGAATGTTCTTGAAGTTCACCAAAGGTTGTATACAAACATGTACATGCAGGGTACACAAGGCCCATTTAGATAATATTTAGATAATATTCTGAGAGAGAGACGGAAGCTCCGTCAAGCCCAACCATGACCACTGCCAACTTTACAGTGCCATGTATGCGGCCGTATGTTCCATGCGAGGATTGGCTTCATCAGTCACCAACAATATAAACACAACAGATAGGAGGGAAGAAACTGAATACTCGGAAACGAATAAACACCTACTACTACATTTTAAAAAAAAAATCCAATTGTTTGGGGGGTTTTTTCTTCGTTTGATTTGCAAATCAATTCTTCCTCTATATCTGATGCAGCTCATTAATTGGTGAAAATTTTATTTTGTTCATGCTCATTCTTGGGTCTCTTGTTATTATTAATGTAACTTGCTATGCCTGAAAGCAAGTACTGGTTCTGTTTTATTAGCTACAAATGTAACAGGAACTTTGATCAGGTTCAACAAAGTTTGTATCAGTGGGTTTCAGATATAGACCAGGTTTGCATAGGGGTGGTTCCTAGTATGTTCCCCTAACTTTAGAGGAACCTTCTCCAAACCGTCCTGGAATGACGGGAGGTGTGCAAGGATTCTGAGAGGTTAAAATTATTTAAAGGTTCCCATCCCAGAATGTTATGGGAATGCTCTCCATGTCATTTAAAAGAGCCTCAAATTATGTAAAAGTTCTGGGAATGTTAAGGGAATTTTCTTTGAAAGTTTATTTCATTCATTCATTTTCTATACCACCTATTCATTGTGGGTTCAAGGGTGAGCTGGAGCTGACACCCTGGACAGGTCGCCAATCTATCACAGGGCTAACAGAAAGACAGACAGCCATTCACATTCACATGCACACCTATGGGAAATTTAGAGTAGCCGGTTGATCTAATCTGCATGTGTTTGGACTGTGGGAGGAAACCGGAGTACCCGGAGGAAACCCCGCAGGCATGAGGAGAACATGCAAACTCCACACTTACCCCTTTTCCACCAATAGGGACCAGGTTCCGTTTTGGTTCGTGCGCCAAATTTTGAACTGTTTAGAGAATTTCAAACAAAAATAAATTGGTTTGGAATCTGAGAAGTAAAATATAGCTGGTTTTTCCAGTGTGAACCATGACGTCAGTGGGCGTGTCATTACTTTGGAGAGGAAGCAGAGTGCAGCAATGGGGAACACAATGGAAAAGGATACATCTTCAGAAAAAATGGAATGAAATCAAATATCTGCAATAACAGAACAAAAGCTCGCAGGTAATCAATGCGCTCTGCCATCTTGCTACTAAAGTTTACTTCTGTTGTGCATTGTACAATGTTCTCCATTCATGACATACCCTCGGTTATACTGGTTCCACTAAAAGCTGGTGAAAACGTGGGTTGGTTCGTTAGCTAGCACCAAGACTCAAAGAATCCTGAATGGAACCGGTTCCAGAACCTGTTCCCTGTTGGTCAAAAAGACTTATTTGTCCCCCACCTCTAAATAACTCAGACTGTTACTGCAATTCATCTGTAGTCTTGTTAAATAAATCAGGCACTTGTCACTTTACTACTTTTTTTACATCTGCTCATTACTCATCCTGTAAATGAAACATTATTTGCACATTGTACATACTCCCATATCCGTTAGCTGTTTGCACTATCTACTTCATTTGCACTATTTCTGCTTTTGTGGTTTTGTATGTGTGTGCCTTTCTTTAACTGCATTTTATTACTTTATCATTTTTGCATTTTTTTAAATACTCATACCGAGGGTCTGGGAGAAAGGGTATTTCTGGGAGAAAGGGTACTTGACTTGAACTAGACTTAACAGAAAAGCCCCGGTTCGAACCCGGAACCTGGTTGTGCAATGAAATTGTTATATTTCCATAACGAAAGCTTTCCTGGAAAAGAAATGGGAACTAAAATATCTGTACTTAGAACGTTTCGGAACCAAGAACGGTCTGAGAAACTAATCATTGTTAGCTGGATAACACCTTTTCAAAAACATCACAGTGTCGACGTAAAACCACAAATCTGGCAACCTGGAGTACAGCGGGTCTCCAAGATCAGGATTGGGCAACACTGCTGTGAAAATCCTCCAGTCCTCCGCTAGGGGGCAGTGTGGACAAGCCGACATTTACCAGCTGGTATTAGGGGAGAGGTGGTGCTGCTGCTGCTGCTTCCTGCCTTCTGAAACGGAGAAACGGGCGCAAGATGCTCATATGAGAAAAAAAAGAAAAAAAAACCCCCGACAACAACAACAAAAAAAAACCTCCGCCTGAAATTGAAAGCGAATTCCAGACGGTTATCATGTAGCCGTTATGCATTTGTAACAAATGATTATCAGCTCCAGGATGTTTTAAGGTGATCGTTGTAACGGATGCAAGATTGTATACAGTAACAACAAGCAGTGATACAGCATCTTCAGAGAGGGCAGCATCTATCCATCCGGCCATCAGGTGAGCTGTCACATGCATGTAAATGCCTCAGCATGATTATTGATGTCAGATCATCATTAATAGACTATTTCCATATATTTAAACTATATGCTTGCGTTTCATTTGTTTATATTATAGATTATATTCCTGCATCTGGGTGTCCTTGTATTTGACTATGGAACATGACGTCATTGGCTGAGTGAGCTACCTACTGTTAGCAGTTAGCATCTTTTTTTCCATGGAAGAAAAAATTTCTCGGTTCTCAAAGCATATTATTCAGGGACATAAAAATAATATTGATATTACGTCTGTCTATGACTAGTCTGCCTTACCACCCATTTACAGGCTTGCTGTAGGCTGTGATATAGCTCTTATTGTAGAAATGCCCATTATCCTTCCAGTCAGATTGTTAGACTGTAAAGATTAGTTCATGTTACTAAAATGTCAGCATTCAGACCTGCATATGCTTTAACTGTATTTTTTAAACACTTGTTTAAGGGCTCTTATTTTGTTACCCTGCCGTGTTATTTTTATCATTTTGGTCATGTTGCTACATTCAACCATGGTATGATGCCTAGAAAGTCTTTGTTTTTTCATCCTTAATACCTGTAAACATTCACCCTGCTTCTATTAATTAATGCAGTGCTTGACAGTAATATGACACCATTTTATTTTGGATCTCAAACCAGATTTGCTGTGTCATGTGTCATACCTAAAGTATTTGCTGTGTCATAAGTCATCTGAAATGATCAGGCCTAGCATTCATATACAAAACACTCACTCACTGTCAGTAAGCGCTTTATCCTGGTCAGGGTTGTGGTTGATCTGGAGTCTATCCCAGGATCACTGGGTGGGAAGTGGGAATACACCCTGGGGCAATTTATCATATCTAATCCACCTACTGGCATGTTTAAGGGAGGTGGGAGGAAACCAGAGAACCCACGCAGACACAGGGAGAGAATGTGAAACTCGGCACAGACAGTACCCCGAGCTCAAGATCAAACTGTGGATCCTGGAGCTGGAGCTGTGAGGGGGCAGCGCTACCTGCTACACCACCGTGCCAACAAATACCAAAGCAAAGATTAAAACAACGTAATGAAAGTTATTACATGATACAGATATAATAATAGAGTACTTTGTATTAACAAATATTAGTTATGTATGCTGGTAGTTAAAAGTTTAACAAGTATTATTGCCACACAATTAACAAAATGATATAGAATAACAACAGGAACATGCTGACTGGGCACAATGTGAGTGCTTTATTAAAGGCAGGTGCACATGGAAGGTAAATTTGTTAAGCCTATAGATAAAAGACTCATAGACAGTGCTAGTCTGTCTGTCTGCTGCTGCATCCTCATAGTTGAGGGTCGGCGATCCAGGAAGCCATCAACTAGCTTCTGTGTATTCTCTTGGGTGATGATAGCACACCAGAGGGACCCAAACCCTCATCTGGTGGTGGGATACACATTCACACCTACGGGCAATTTAGAGTAGCCAATCGACCTAATCCGCATGTCTTTGGAACCCAGAACCTTCTTGCTGTGAGGCGACAGTGCTAACCGCTGCACCACCGTGCCGTCCACAGTGCTAGTATTAACTGTAAAATATAAATATATGATGTGCTACAAGTACCTAATTCAAGCGATAAAGATTTTGACTTTTTCTGATTGAATTATATCTAGATTGAGCTAATAAATGAAGTTACATAGTCTAACATTTCTCATGAAGGATGGAGCTGCCATTGAAATGCCTTACAGCTGAAACCTTTGCCCACTGGGTAGCCACTACATCACACCAATGGGTCCTGAAGACAGCTTTGCTGGGGTACAAACTTCAGTCCCCCATCAGAACCCAGTCTTTTTGGGGTTCAGGGCCTCATCATAATTCCTGCTCTGTTCCAAGTAGTTTGTTCTTTCTTGGACAGTGGCATGACTGAAAGAGTAGGGTAGACCCCCCCCCCCATAGCTCAGAACAAAGAGTTCACAGTTTACTTCATCCAATTCTAGGTTTTTGTTAGGGTTGAAGTTATTAGTAAAGGCCCTATGTTAAGGTGGTCAGATGTTATTCATGTCACGCAGCGACAAGATTTGTTCATGTGGATCTCTCCAGTGCTTTTTGAGGTTTGCCTTCCATGGACAGGCATTCCAATTAAAAGTCTTACTATATGTGTGTGCATGGAAGCTGATGGCCAGAAGTATTAGGATAATGCTGCATTTGAATGTCCGGGACATCTGGGACACATCCACATCCACTCTCCTTGTATGCATTACAATGTTTCATGGTGAAAAAGTTCCCTAGTACTGAAACAGGCCACACAATTCAGCATTGTGAAACTAGATTCATTGGAAATACCAGCCACCCTGTCAACCCAAAACATGACAGTTATTATTGCACTTCATCAAATTTGGGCATGTCCCTATGTGTAGGACCATCGTCTGCTGAGAATGCTTAATGAAATTGTTTAACTGCAAGAATTAAGGAAATTTTAGAAGTGGGTTATCAGACTGTGCATAAACCCTAAATGCCATAAACAGGGATGTCCTTGTTTCAATGAGAGGGATGAACCATGAACAAACCCTACTCAGCCCATCTCTCCATTTAGTCTCTTTTTGGGCTGTTTTAGAGAAGTCTGAGTTTGTTTATCATGTTCACATATCCACAAAAGCAGTACTCTGAGACCACTTGAAACACTGAAATGGAGCAATGGGATGTCAGTAATGAATCGGTGTCAGGCATCAGCCAATATTTAGAGCTCTGATATCTGAATCATATCAAAAATGGATAGATTAGGATTGGCATGTCCCATACAAATAGGCTTTCATTTGCTAAGTCTGAAAATTCATTTAAATGAGAAGCACCACAAGCTAGTCTCTTCTGTCTCTTCTGCTAACATTTCAGATCAAAATGGCTGACAAGAGTGACCTAAAAGCTGAGCTGGAGCGCAAGAAGCAGCGTTTAGCTCAAATCAGGGAGGAGAAAAAACGAAAAGAGGAAGAGAAAAAGAAAAAAGAGGTAAGGACTGTGAAGACAGTTTATTAGTTTTACAGAATATTAGTTTCCCTGTAGTTACTGAATAATTCATAGCAGTTACTGAGTAATATGCATTACTCTGACTAAATAACTATATAACAAGCTGAATGTAAAGGGTTGATGTAGAAAGGTGTCTTGGATGTGTGTGAATCTGTATGTGTCCTTTTACAGTCAGAAACACAACAGAAGGCAGAAGCTGCTCCTGAGGACTCAGATTTGGACCGTAAGCGCAGAGAGACTGAGGCGCTGCTCCAGAGCATTGGAATCTCCCCCGAGCCACCATTAGGTATAACTAATCACCAATGAAACAATCACTCAGCATCTAACTCACTTCACTGAAAAGTCAAAGTCTCATCCATCCATCCATCCATCCATCCATCCATCCATCCATCCATCCATCCATCCA
>JAOTRR010000051.1:18072194-18082727 GCA_028570945.1 Gogo arcuatus
ACAATGTGCATTTTTGTACAGGATTTTACGGATGTCCATAGTACACAGCTAAAGTTACTGAGTACAGATGTCTGTGCATTTGTACAGAATGTTGAGTATATAAGTTTACTTTAAACTATTGTTACAAAATTAATATAAATTTATGATCGGTCTGTAGACTGCTTTTTCATGTCAGATACTACACTTAAACATCCTTCACCACAGTTTATCATGTATTGTTATTATTTGATATTTTAAGCTTTAAGTTAAGCTTTGCAAATGAAAGCCTATAAAAAGTACTTATGATGTGACTGTGGAAAACACCTGGAACGTAAATTATGTAAAGCAGGTCCCTGTTACCTTGTCATAGAGATTTCCTGAGTTCCTCTTGTCATCTTCGTCGCTGCTGTCCTCCACTGGCGGGTTCTCCTTCTTTGTGTCATCTCCCAGGTAGTGCTCGAACACACTGGAGAAAGCGATGGCTGACAGCATGCACACCACTGGAGTCAGCGTCAGCATGAGTCGCACCATAACGCCCGCAAAGTACACGGCACTGATAGCATAAAGAGCCACTGGAGGGCAGCAAAGAGAAGAGTGTGAAATAAACTTGATGTTTTTCAACCCTACTGATAAAGCATCACTGATATCGTATATTTTGTAAACTACAGTGTTAATCCTGTTAGCAGTGTACACTATAAATCAGTGTACTAATATAAACAAGATGCCGGTACTGGTAGCTTTTCAAATACAGCATTGATCTTAGGCAAACATACAAACATCTTTAAGGCGGCTTTATTCATTCAGCACTGAGTACTGCATGAATAATGAAAGAAAAGATGTGTTGTCAGTGTGCTCAAATATTTGGGGTTCAAGCATAAACTAGACATCACGCTCAGCTATGACATGGCTAAAAGGAAAAGGGGGGGGGGGGCATGGCTATGGGATTCTTAAAGCTATCTTTGCACTGCAGATGTACTGGCTTACAGCACTATTTAATTATTCACCAAAATCCTTTTTGTTTGTATATTTGTTCTCTGGGTGGTTTCACTGCAGTTTATATAACTAAACTCTGATACCTTGTAAATTTCAGCAAGAGTCTTTAAGCAGATTCTGTGAAAACAAAAGAACTACTCCCTGATAGAAAAATCAATGGAAGAGGTTGAATATTGTCTTTAGCTTGCAACAGATATTTTTCAGTACATTTGAGGTATACTCTCTGCTCAAAACAACAGACTGATGAAATGGATTTTCTTGCTTTCTACCCTGGGCTGTCCCTACTGAGGCAAAAGTCTGCAAGAAAAGGGTGTGAATAAAAATGGCTGAACAAGTTGGATCAACTGGCAGTCTAGACAATACAAGCGCCACACTTTTTCTTCATTGTCTCTTCATAATACTTATTCTGCTGCAGAGATGGATTGCAGGAGTTTTAGCACCAGCTACTTGAGCAGAGCAGCTAGACTGGAGCACTGTAACGGTACTGTTGCCGAGTGCTCACCGAACACGCGCTCATCGTTGATGTTCTTGATGCAGAACCAAAGCCCTGCGGGGAACGTGCACACCAGGATGTGAAGGTCAAAGAAGAAGGAGACCCAGGTGGTGGGTTGGTGCTCTGATACCGAGGCAATAATGGGGATGTGGATCTTGGCATACCTAAAGTGTGCACATACAAGAAGAGCGTATGGTTTGGATTATGTATGATGTTATAATGCACTACATAACATTTTTCTAATGCCCCCGGGTTGACTTGAAATGTTGCCTTAACCTTAAGTATTAATTTGCAACAATGAATTCATGGTCCAAATACACAAGAGAAGGGGTTCTTTGAAGAACAAAGATGTTCCTTAACCGTGAAGCCAGAACTTCAACATCAAACTGCCTTAATGCATCAAAGACTCAGAGTTTAGGTCCTTAGGGAGATGAGTGGAAACTTGGCTAAATGAGCCAACTAACCACGTTAAACAATGGGTTTCTGTTTTTTTTAATATATGCACTTATCCAGTACTGTTCTCTTTCTCTGGTTTACATCACAGCCATCTGTGAGCAGGAGTGTACCAGTGGACCTCGTAATCCTGTCCTCGCTTTACACAAGCTTCTTTCTGATCATTATCTCCTGACACAACTCTGACTCTTCTCTGAATCACAGGAAACTGATTCTGCACTGTGGAGATTTTACAGAGCTACTCCAATTCCCCTCACCCCCACAGAGACTGCTGTATAAGGAAGTCACATGCTCACAGAATTGACAGCTAGTACATTTTCAAAGACAAATCGTCAGCTAGACTCATTTTATGGCTGCCATACATGTAATTATTCCATCAGTGCATATTACATTGATATAAATAATAATTAACACTTTACTTCAAGATTGCACAGTGGATCAAAGTCAATGTTTTGTAGCATACTGCCAGAGGAACTGTGTAGTCATACAGAGTTTACTAACATTGACAAAGTCTGACTGGGCTGTAAATCCACACAGGAAGCCTGCATGTAATTCTGTGAAATAAAGATCTAAATGAAAAAAAAAAAAGTCAGAGCCTGTTTGATTTTTATGATTAAAAGAAACCAGCTGCATAACCTCGCATGCATGCAAAAACAGTCCACTTACCCCGTGTCCCACAGTGAATAAAAGCGGCCACTCCAAGGTGCAATGTAGCCTGAACACACAGACAATGGGAACATAAAACGGTCACAGTTGACAAACAGAATGCCTCTAACTCTTTATTAGCTCCTCTGAGGTAGAGTAGCTTGGATAGCTTTAAACAGACTAATACCTCCTACTATGCCCAATGCAATTTCGAGTCATTTCCACTGGGAGGCCGTATTCAGTGTAAAAGCAACACCGAAAATAAAGGGAACCAGCCCTAATGAGATCTCGTAAGCTAGTTGCAGACATTGGTGTGATTAATGAAGGGCTGTTGAGGTTGGGGAAGTGAAGCAAATGACTCTCACAAGGCACATACAGGCAGGAGAGGGAAAAAAAAAAATTTACGATGACAAGTCAAGAAATCTTTCTGTATCTAGACAAAGAGTAAGTAGTATGATCTGAGGACTTATTTGCAGCAGGGGAGGAGTGCACAGAGAAGACGTATGATGCGTTATATTTTGCAGCCTCACCTGTGTAGGTCAGATAGATGACCGTGAGAAAAACCACCCCCGCAGCCAGTGACACTCCAAGAAAGAAAAGGGTCTGAAACTCCTGCCTAGTCAACCTGTCCTTGAGATACTGCAAGAAAGCATACGCCTGCAGGAGGGCAAAAACACCTGCAGAGAGACACACCCACAGCATGGTTCCAGGAGCTACTAATTACAGTCGTCTACTAAGCCTCTCTTTTCTGGAATATCATGTTTGGTGGCAGAAATGTGGGCAACTAGAACTATTCTTACCTGCTGCAGCCATGTGCTCACTCGTCCTTATAGGCTGGAAGCCCACAAACGGGACTTGCATGGACAGCACCAAGCCCACTATATAAAATGTGCTGTATGCTGCATGGGGGGGGAGAAAAAGAGCATTAACTTAGACATGCAATCCTATCAAAATGCAGACGCGCGCACACGCATATGAAAGTGTAGAACAGCTGTGTGACAAGCTGGTGAAGCAGCACTATTCATCTCATTCCAAATTCGTGCTTGATCTCCATTTTAGTGCAGAATGGAAGAAGGAAGCAGCAGTGAGTAGAGCTAATGAGGAGGAATCAGACAGGCCCTGGACTGGGAGGCTGGGCCTTGAGCTCTGAATCATCTACAAACTGGGCTGCCATATTACCACCAGTGCCAGAACTTCGCAAAAGTGTTGGCACACATACAGTGACTTGTATTTAAATTGTCAATTAATTGTAAATTAAGCAGACTCCAATGGTTTTCGTTTCAGACAGCAATATACATAGAAAACAAACCATTTATAAATGGAGGCACTTTTACAACGTTTAAAGGAGGGGGAAAAAAAAACATGAACTCATGCAGATTTAAAGTACATTGACTGACATCTCTGAAACGACAGAACTATATTAGGTTTTGTGGTATCTTCAAGAAACTGTGCATTCAAAACTATAGGACGCCAGTCGGCAGGACCAGGAGTCTAAAAGAACAAAATTGTAGCTTACAAATAAATTGAACACACAGTACACAACCAGACACAAAGAACTAGCACCCTACTGCATGTATGGTGGTTATTTAAAATAACATTAATTGTCCTCTATGAAAACTGCATTTATTAATGTAAAGAGATTATGGAAAGAGCATGTAAAGTATGTAGATGATGTAAAGAGTGCTCTCTCGCTTTATCATCATAATTCCACCAATATCAATAACTCAAATATCAGCCAGTTTTATCTGTGAATCTCTAATAATTTCCTTGTTGAAATTTAAACCAGATCTCTTACAGGGCTGCATATATGAGATATATGATATATGGACCAAAAATAGCACACTGCAATTACACTGCCATACAGTGCGATGACAACACAGTATGCCTTGCTCATTTTCATATTGCAGACCAAACCAGTGATAATGTGTAACATGACATTGCATGGCCCTAGTGTCCACAGTTATGTCATGAGCTTGATATGTACTATGTGAAGATCAGTGTTAAGGACCATATCTCTTATTTCAGGATACCTGTTGTTACATGTGTTACAGAGTCAATAAAAAGTGATTTTAAATAAAAAGCAGTGATTAACAAAACATGATTGACTTGCTGAACACAAGGTTTTGCAAAATAACTTCTTTACATGAGCAAGTTTCCACCATCACAGGCCAAAGCATGATGAAGCCATTCCAGGCTGCACATTCCTTCATTATCAACCTGGTATGGCCTGATGAAAAGGGGGAGGGGAGGAAAAACAAAAAAACAAACAAACAAAACACTTGCATAAATAACCACCTACCAGAGTCTCAGAATGAAATAAAGACATTTCACCTGAATCAGATTTGAGTTTCATTTTAATTTGACTAGTTTCACCATAATGCAAAATAATCCTGAGGCTAAAATGATAATGTATGATCATTATAAAAGATTTTAGAAAACAGATGGTCTTTGATTGACAGCTTTCAGAAGGGGATACATTTTTATGAGTCCATTAGAACTGAATTTGTATAGGTGTGAAGGTTTGAGACCAGCAGTCATGTATCTGAAGCAATTCCCTTGGTGACTGAGTGAAGCATTTCCGTATCGCTAAGAGTGTCCATCATCTCCACTGTTCCTGTCCCCAAGGTATACACCACTATTCAGAACTGGTTTAACATCCAGATATCTATACAACGGCCACGGTGCTTGCCAAATCCAGCTTTATTTTAAAAAAAAAGAAAAAAAGAAAAGAAAAGAAAAAAAATAAATTAATTTAAAAAAAAAAAAAAAAAAAGAGTGGTCAGATTTCATTACAAAATGTCAAATCAAATGAGATGTTAAATAAAGCAGCAACATTCAAGGTCTCATTCCCCAGTGCTCTATATCTTGGTCTGAATTCTAATATTAGCTTTGAGGGCTATCGTCCAGGGACAGTTACTGGAAGCAAAGTGTTATCATAAACACTTTAGAATATCTGCCCAGATCTCAGAGTCACCAAGACATTACTTAATCCAAAGTGGTCTAATTTATTAGCAAGCTAAACAGATGTGCTGCGTAACTGAAACTCTGTGGGGAGCCAGATGCAGCACCTGTTCTGTGGCACTCAAGAAAAGAGTATTGTGGAACAGTGTTGGATGAGGCTAATGTCCAGCATCCATCACTGAGCCCATTTCTGACTGCAGCAGCTGGGGCACTACTCCATAGAGCCATGAGGGGAGGGATAATGAAAGTTCTAACTGAATTATCAGGAGAAAGCAGCACTATCCTGGTCCTCCATAAGAGCACCACTGCCGGGCCCACATACTTTCTTTAAAACAAGCCAATCAATCAAAACAAAAACAATAAGATTCGCTTCTCAGAAATGTCCTATGCCTCTGCTGTGAGTGCACGCAACAATGCAACTTCATAACAGAAGCCCTAATTTAAGCAGTTATGATCTGTTGTTTAGGCAAGTTGTAAGAAGCTGTCAATCTAATTGGTTTTGAGAGGCAGAGGAGGAGGTGGAATAAAATATGCTGTTAGAAAGTCCAGTTTTGGTTACTTTGCTCTCCCTGCAAGAAGGGAAAACCTAAACAAAACAAGACACGAAATAGAGCACAGTAAGCAACATAAAGCTTTGTTCTCCATGTTCACACCTGTATGTGTCAATGTGGTGGTGAAAAGGGAAAAAAATCAAACGTAGAAGAGAGTGAGGCAAAATGGGCATTTTCACTACTGGAAAACAAGACTGAAGATATTCAGTGTTTGTGTGAGGTGTGTGTAGGTGGTAGTGTGTCTCAAAGAGCAAACACATGCACACACTCATGGAGTGCTGACTCACCAATATAAAGCCTCCTGCTGTAACGCTGCATGAGGAGCAGCACAAACACATGCAGAGGGATCAGGTTGATGATGAAAACATAGCCTCCCCACGCAGACACCTGAAACACACACACACACACACACACACCCCAGCACTATACATCTGCATAAAACACTCAATTCAATCGTTCAGCCCAGAAAACTGTACATTTACGAGTGGCTTAGACTAGACAGTCTGAACCTATGGTCTGTTGGTTAGTGGTTCTCCAAGCTGAGTAGGTGTTGAAGCCTATTGTAGAGATGATGGCTCTTGTTACAGAAAGCACCAATCCTATATCCAGTAACTGTATCAGCCTGATAATCAACAGAAAATGGTAGATAGGGGAAAAAAAGAATGAATCCTATTCAATTCTATAACACTTCTACCCTGAAATATCATAGAATGGCTCATAGCATAATATGTAATTACCCAAATTACCATACCAGCAAGCAGCAAAACATGAGAGTTGCCATCATGTCCATGTTAATTAAATTTACACTAAAGGAGCAGAAAAGCAAAAAAGCAGACTGCAATGTATGTAAAACAAGTGTATCAAGGCGTGGCAGCAGCATTGGAAACTGCACTACAATTAACTTAATATCAATTGCAAGCACTCTTAGAAGCATTTTATGAAGAATTAATTCAGATTACTGGAAAGAAAGCAGCAACATTAACCATTAGCATAAAGTTAGCAGAAAGGAGAAAAAACACCCTTCAGGCAGCATCAGCACTCAGGAGATAACAGAACAGGGATAGTGGCTGATAATACTGGTTTGGTGCATTACTGAACAGTTGGATCAATGCTATACCCTGCCAAACAGACACTTCATTTCTGACAGAGCCCAATGATGTGAGTCACATAGGGGAGTCGAACACTGCAGCTACAGGAGCGATCCTACACATGGCAAATTGACAAGATGCTTTCCAAAGAGACAATGCTTGTAATCTCATCTGTAGTAAGTGTAGGTAATGTTTAACTCTCCACTTGCTTATTCACACCTAGAGGATGTTCAAGTAAAGCTGAATGTCACCTAAATGCCTCCAACCAGACTAACAAACAAGGTGGAATAGTATGGATCATATAACCGAATTTCCTCTCTACAAACCAGTGAGCTTGTAGTGTAAGATCAGCTTTTCATATGGCAAAGAGACTTACTTGTTGTATGTGTCCAGCATGTTACATTAAGTATATAAATTTAAAATGTTACTTTTTCTTTTTACAACACGTATTTTTCCACTACAGACACTTCAAAGTTCAGTAAGGGTGCAGTGCTAGACAAGATGTAATGACTAGACAAAAGGACTATATATGAAACATCGGAGCCAGCAAGAGACGGCCCCGTGGGCGGATACAGCAAGTACAACAAGAGCAGCCTATCTAGTCTGTTGGATGAAATTTTGGAAGAAAGTGCAGCAGCACCTGGTCCTGAGATAAGTGCATAATGTTGTCAGTGAGCCAAATAATCCAAAGTCAGATAAGCCCTTGCTGAACTGGACAGTCACAAACCCTGACTAGCTTTCCAGATTACCGGAAAGAAAGCAGCAACATTAACCATTAGTATAAAGTTAGCAGAAAGGAGAAAAAACACCCTTTTGCATTAACAACGAATTTTACTCTGCAATACACGCAAGTGTAGAGAACAAATGGCTCTTCAGCGCTGCCTCTAATATAGTTGATGAAAGAAAGAGCAGTCTAACAGCCGAGGAAGCTAAAGAAGAACTGACCCCTCTTGATAGAGTATAAGGGGCAGAAAATGAGCTAATTAGCACTGAAGTTGCTAAAGGGGCAGAGTTAATAAAATGTCACACACAAAGTATACTGAAAATAATGCTATTTATTTTCATGCTGAAGTTACACTTTTTTCTTTATTTTGTACTGCTAATATTTATTTTATCTGGAATTTGGCATGGATAGGTATTACACAAGGATTACACTTATTTTAAATTGACTAATTTAATAAATTTTTAAAAAGTAGCTGTTCACGTAAATTAGGTTGATGTCTATGTAGTTTTTGAGTAGTTTGATGTTTTATTTTTTAGATGACCATCTTAAGTGACGTGCATCAATTAAAAATCTCTCATCTTAAAGCTTGGTAGTTTAAAAACCATGGCATTGGTGTTGGATAATACTCCCGGTTTCAGCAACGGTAACAGAAAATAAAACTGGCATTGTACCATTGCTAGCGTTTGTTGTTCTGAAATAAACATGCTTCAGTAGAGAGAAAAGGAGGACAGAACAGCACAACGTCATTATTAATGAGCACTGCCCGTCTCCAAGGCAAAGTCTCATATGGTTCAATAATGTCTCATTAATTAACGGCACTGGTGAGAGTCCTTTTTTTATTTACTTTACGTATTTCAGTAATCAGATCAACACCCACATGCAAGTTAGGTACTGTAGCTCTTACATGCATCTGGTCCTGTCTGCTCTCTCTAGGTGTAATTAAATGCAAAAACATTACCAGGCAACGCTCAGGGAGAATATCAGAGCAACACTTACCATATAGAAATAGGAGAGGCAACAGCCAATGGTCCAGAAGACTGACCCAGTCTTCACAGACTTCACCTGAAAGAGAGAAGGCCCAGCTTAAGTACAGTTACACTGCTATGAGAGTTATTGCTCATATTGACTAGGCTCATACTGTAATGTTCCACAGATTATATCATAGCAAAATACATTACACTCCAAGGTAACAGCTATTAGTCGGACTACATAAATGCTTATTACTTGAACACTCAGGACGATAATCCACAGAGTGTAAACGGTGGAAAATTCTGTCCTTCGGTAGTGTAAATACATCCTTACAGAAGACATAATACTGAACAGACTGTATGACTTTCTTTCATCACTGATGAGCTAATTGCAGCAGCCAAAATCATAAATATTATTAACGTCTGCAGCACTAAACTGTAAAGGCGTAGTGCACAGTGCTACGAGACCAATTAGGGAAACAAACGGCACATTTAATCTTCAATAGGAATGCATTAAAATCCTAGCAGTAAAATCTCTCTTCACTTTTGGGTTTGAATCTCCACATCATTCAGTGCAGAAATCCTTTTCTTCCAAAGAATCACCAGCCATACTGTTCTAAGAAGTGTCTATCCAGTGGTTTCTTCAAGCAAAAATGTACTGGAAATCAAGGAAATGTATTTTGCCTTGAATATTGTTATTAAACACCTTGAGGGTCAAATATCTTTTCAGCTGAAAAAGTAATAATCCCATCAATTTAAGGACCAAGAAGAATTTCCCTCTTGCCAGACAGGAAGAACACCACACATGGAGTGTAGAGTGATACAGAAAACACATCACCACAGACAGCCTGAGAGAATGAGCAATGTTTGTTTTGTAGCTCACCCAAAGGTAGTAAGTAAACTGCAGAGCAAAGATGGCAATGCCCTCGTTGTCGAAAGAACCTGCTACAGAGCGAGAGATATAACCGGGAACTATAGCGATGAAACAAGCAGCCAGCAGTCCAGCTCCCTGATTCCACAACTCTCTGGTCAGCAAGAAGGTGGAGATAGCAGTCAGGCCACTGAAGATTGGAGCCAGGAACACACACACGTCACGGATGTGCACGGTCACATGGAGCAGGTTCAGGAGATAGTGGATTAGACCTGCTGTCACCATAAGACCTGGGTACACCTGCGAAAATGGACATTGAGAATGAGCAATACATCAACAACCCAAATCATTTAAATTTTAAGCACTGAACATTTTATGTGAACCACTGAACACAAGCAAAGTAGGCAAGACATTTGATATTTAACTTTGGCTGTAATTTTTAGCATGGGGCAAAATGTTATGTTGATTAGAGTAAAGGGAAACGCATCCACTTCTTGGCATGGTTTTCACATAGGCAATAATGAAACCATCCAGTCTCACCAGACTAATATAGATATTTAGGCACTGCCTAAAAGCAGAGCTGCTGATGAATGTATGAGCAAAATATTTGCAAGGACACAATCAACCTGAATACACTAATAATATTATAGCATATGAACCAAGGAATTGTATAGTGTATTTCAATAAATTGCTGCATTGTCTTGTGACAGTGTTTTCAATAAAACTCTTCCCGCACTTACATCCGTCTATCGCCCTTACATGATAGAAACTGTCAATTGTCCAACAAGCTAGTGGACTAATAAAACT
>JAOTRR010000051.1:18137191-18148975 GCA_028570945.1 Gogo arcuatus
CCAAGCCTGGATAGATTGGGGAGGGTTGCGTCAGGAAGGGCATCCGGTGTAAAAAAACAACAACAAACAAACAAAAAAACCCTATGCCAAATCAAATATGCGGCTCATAAATTGGGACAGATGATCCGCTGTGGCGACCCCTAACGGCCGAAAGAAGAAGGAGAATTATAGTAGTGTTCTATTGGACCTGGTACGAGGTCCGTAGGGTTTAAGAAATTAATAGTCTTCTCTTGTCCTCTAAGTGGTATTGTGTCTTCTTATAATTGACATTTGGTGCTCAGCTATTGACAGCTGCAAAACTTTGATGATGCAAAAGTGCAGACATCATCTCAGTTCGGTTTTTATCATAAATATGTTATATGTAGTGAAAATAATGCCAAACAATTCTGAGAAAACTAACCTTGGCTCCTTTCCTATAAGTAAACAAGGACTTCCTGCAGCATGTACTCACTAAAAGTAGAACTCCTCCTCAGACGCTTGCACTGCCTTTTCACATTTTACACTTAACACACCCCAGAACAGCAATGGAAATCTCTGTGTAATGTACAACACTCTAAACTGTATATTAAGACTGTCTATCACTACTGTAATGTTTATGTTTGTGTACCATAAAGAAAGTACTAAGACAAATGATGCACGCACCACTACAGGCCTGCTAATACAGAGTGAATTAAGTCAGAGCATGCCCAGTGCACCCAGCTGTTATGCTATGTGGTTGTGTTGTCTCTGTTTTGAGTTAAAGAGACAGGAAACCACACGTCTGGGATCCTCTGCTGCCTTCCTCACCACACAACCAGAGCCAACACTGCAGTCTGTCTTGAACAGGCCAAATGCTCCTAACTAACATACAGTTGGTGAAGAGTATTACGACTGTCTACAGGTGACCTGCACGTAACCTCAGCTAAACCCTAATATATCATTCTAACTAGGGATGTTCATGAATGCTTATATATAAGCTTACAGTCTACCAAAACTCGATTTAAAGATGATATTTATTTATATACTGAATAAAAAATAGTTTCATGTGACATGACAACAGAAAGAAGAAACAAAAAGATTTACACATTTACAACTTTACGCTACATTCTAGGTTCTATGAAAATGCAAATGGTTAACACCTCTCACCCTATATATCCCCACAACACTCTTGATATGTTGTGGAATGGCCTTTATTTCCATATTGGAACGTGATAAGCTGTGATATTTTATGCCACAAAAACATTTGCCAGTTATATATTCAGCGCAAACTCAGAGATATCCAGACTACAGGCTCACATTAAATCCATCAAAAGGCATTAATTTACACACACAGAACACACACATTTTTATACAATTTAGGATGACATCAAGACGGGTACATGACGCATTAAGAGTTTAGGAGTTTTTATAAACTCACTTGTAATGGACATCTAAGGGCAGTTGTTAAACTCCATCGATAACTATTTAGAATATGCAATTACATAACCATTATAACAATAAATGTCTTAAGAAAGTAATGAGAGTATGTCTCACCAAAAGTGCTCCTAAGTAGTTTTATTCAAGTTAGCAACATAGTAATATAATAATAATTCTGGTTATTTTCTTTCATCCCTCTAACAAGTAGTCCCATTTCCTTGTCCACTTGCCTAAAAGAAAATGATAAAAGCGTTCTACAAAAACGTTTGTCCCAACAACTGCCAATAGACTTCTATTATAAGTGAGATTTGCATAAACAGGGTGTTCATTCTTTTCTCAGTGCTGGAAATGTTTAAAAATCCTTGTCTGTGGTAATCACACATACACTACAGATGTGGTATGCAGCAATTATGTTGAGAAAAACTGGAGTTTCCTTATAAAATACGAAGAACACTTAAAACAAAATACAATATTGCACTAAGTACACAGTGTATATTCTTGAGCAAAAGCTCTAAATAGTTAAGTGAGAGTGCCAGTATGGCTTTAGCATCAACATGGCCAGTTACAGAAACTAAACTACAGTTCAGAAAAATCTGCATATACAGTCAAGCACATTTGCGCTCCTACAGCCCTGTCATTCTGAAACACACTTTTGCAACACAAGCTGTTAAAAGTCATGCCACAGAGCTTTAACCCTGCAAAGTTTGACGCTCTCTAACCCACCCACACACTTCTACAAGAACATGCTTAACCTACTGCTGTCTGTGCTCATGAAAGTGCATTCAACGAAGCCAAGATAACTAAACAGAGCATTTCTGTACATTTGGTGGCCCTAAGTGATAACTTGCATAGTTGCCCCACCGACACCAAACATATTATTTTATATGCAAGAATGAGCAGAATTAATACTTCATTATCCCGGATGAGGGAAAACAGTTTAAACAACAAAATAAAAATAACTGAACAACAGCTGAACTACATACACAAGAAATCAAATCTCTAAATAAGTAAGTTATATAAATAAAATACATAATTAAAAATGTAATTAAAATATGTATTTAAAATTAAGGTGAAGAAAAAAATAAATATTACAAATAATCTGCACAAAAATACTTGGACGCTGTTAACCTTAGCTAATATAATTTAGACAAGACTGGGGGAAATGATCTAGTTGTATATAGTCAAGTCGAGTTTAGCTTAAAAATGTACCTGGATTGTTTTCAGTTGGTTCTAATGCTGACGAATCCCCAGAATATTTCCTTTTAACACCTGAAAAATGACCATTAGATCATTAGGCTACTTAGCATGGTGAAAGGTTTGAACTTGAAATAATTTCTTCTTTGTTTGTGACCGTCTGAGTTACTATAGGTCTGAAAAGAACTGTAGGTGACTGGCATTTCAACCACCTGAGCAGTGATTATCAGTAAATTCAACAGACTACTGCTGTCATAGCTAGTAGTAACAAGCTAGAAACTTAAAGGCAGGGTAAGTAAATTATTTTATAAGCACTTTTTGTTACATTTCTTGAAATTCTCTTCACATCCTGACAACAATCAATAAATCAAATGCTCTGACAATAAAAAAAAAAATAACCCGTCATCTGTGGCAGTCGCAGGGCTGTGAAAAACCTGTCCAATCATTTCATTTGGTCCAAATGTAGGTCCGAATGAGATGACTGGATGGCCTACCTGCCTGTCTACCTGCCTCCCTGCGTGCTCTCTGCCCGTGCACTCATTGCGTGTGACCGGAGTCTTCCACAAGACAGGCAGACATATTGCAGACATACTGCTAAAGCTAGCGAGCTAGTCGTCAGCTGCGAGTACTAACAATAGCCAAGTTTGTTGTTTAGATTAATTATGATAATGTTAGGTGTTTTCTTACATTTGAATGAGACATGAGGTAGTTGGATGTGACAAACGACGTCCTACATCCCCCTTCCCCAATGCTCTCTCTTGTGGACTCCTCCTCCAGCAGTAATCAGGCAGTGCGCGTTCATGTGTTTTGGAGGATTGGCTTTGGAGAGAGCGCTGAAGGGAGGGGATGGGATTTTTGGTTGGATAGTTTCGAAATCTAGCATACTCTTGCTGGTTTCTCCAAAACTACCTACGCTGCCTTTAACTTAACTAGCAAGTTAGACTAGATAGTAGCTAGCTAGTTAGCCACTAACTTTTTCCATTTCAGTTACGTCACTGACAAACTGACTAAATCCAATTAATTAGCATTAATTTCTTACTGGAGTGCACTTACTGTGGGTCCATTCCTTGTTTTCAGCCTTTTTTTTTCTTTTTGCATCTTCCCGCCCCAGATAGGTAGTTATATAAACACATCATGATTGTCGATTCTTCGTGATTTTCTGATATTAGTTACGTTAGATAAACCTTTTTGCCAAATGATAAAAAGTGTGTTTTCATATCTATATTAAAAATCATGGGACCCCATGGTGGTGAGGGGCAATAAGCAAAAGATTATACTACTTATAACAAGAAATGGTCCTGATACTGAGAAAAAAAGGGATAAAAGAATGAAGGTGAAACTTACTGTGAGAAAAAAATAGGTTCTCATTGCACTCTTCCTCTTCACAAGAACAGATGTAGAGCAGACCACTGTCTGTCTTTTGTTCCTTCATCTCACATGTGCTGCTGTTGTAGTCCTTCAGAAACATGCCATACAGAGGTTGTGTTGGAGAGTGACACACTGTCTCGATTGTGTTGTTCTCCTCATTCTTCCTCCTGAAGGACCACATTGCACATACAATAATTAAAGGGATTATTAAATAAAGACAGTGCTACAGAGTGTTTCCACTCTTTCATATTTACTAAAAAGAAAGAAAAAAAAGTAGTACTGACTTACCAGATTGCCACACAGACTTCATCGTCTTGTTCACAGATCGCGGTAATGCTGCAGTTGACCTGACATATACCAGAGCCATTACAGGTGGAGAGTTGCACATCGCAGAACTTACATAGTTTGTGTAGCTTAATTCTGCCGGGGACCATCCCACCTAAAACACAACACACAAGCACATGAGTTCAATACAGTCTAGAACTTTTGAAATATGCTTTAAAAATGTAAGTAGCACATTGTGATGGAACATCCACAATATCAGTTATACCACAATTCTCAAATCTGATTGGCCATAAAGTGTTGGCTAACTTTTATAACTGCAACTCTGACAACAGTCCCAGCTGTAATTCAAACGGTTTATATTAATGTGCTCCTAATAGAGGGAAGATATGCATAATCTAACAATAATAAAAAGACAAAAAAGTATTACTATTTAACAGAGAAAAACATATTGTTGATATGGTGAAGCTTTGTGTAAGGAAATACACAATTATTTAATATTTATGGAAGAAGTCTTGGGTGTCAGCACGAAGTCTCTGGACTTTGAACTTTCCAGTTTCTCTGTAACATGACAAGCTGCATCTGCTCTTATTAACTTACAAACTAAGGGAGAGAAAAAAGAGGCTGGTGAGGGAATGATTGTTTATAGTTGCTATAAAGGACATAATAAGAGGAACTGACGAAAATGATAATTGTTGACAAGTAACTGTGATGTATGAGGAATAAAGCAGATCAGGACATCATGTTATAGGAAAATAATTTACTTTAGCTTGGTAATCCATTGTGGATTATTTTCTTATAACAGCATACTCTGTTGTGTTTTATTATAAATGCTGCATGAATAAAGCATCTACATCAAATTTTTCTAATTATGACATTTTTCCAGTTATCTTAGACAATCAGCCAGTCCACATTTTTGCTCTGTTCCAGTTCCCACCATATCTGAGACAAGTAATTACCGCTCTACAGCCCTTAATTACCTACCTTAAGTTTGTTTTGGTCCGGAATAGAACGAAACTGTGGCCTGGTGGTCTCTGAGCACTGGATTAGGAAAATCTATATTATTATATTACATTTATAATACCCCTTTCCTGTCTTTAATAGGAGCATACCAATTGGTTGGAGGATAGGGAGTGTGTGAAGGTGCATTATGGTGTGTCAGCATGATCGGTATGATCTCCTGGGCTGATCTCCTGGGCCATCTTCTCCTTATGACTTGTTCAGACCTGTTCTCCTCTGTAGCCACACTGAAAGTTTCCTCAGCCGCTAACCCAAAACACTTAGGGCAATTTTCCTTGAAGCTAAGATTCTTATGCTGGATTACTTAAAATTACTCATACTGATTTTGAATCTGGTGTGAAAAAGTGTGTGCTAAAACTATGTGTGAATGGCTTCTTTGTCGTAAATAAACATGATGTCAGGCTTAGCTAAGGCAACACCAGCAACTGAAGGCCCTTGGCTGTGTGTGTGTGTGTGTGTGTGTATACTCATATTTGTGTGAGGGGGCACATGCAGGCATTAAACAGTGTAATGTAGCCATCTAGACCAACTATTGGCTTGTGTAATAAGCATGCCTCCCCTGATAAAAGCTTTCCTCTGCTCTGATAAAACGCTTCCCAGCTTCTGATTGGCTGAAAAAGGAAGCACTTGGGCAAAACATCACAGGAAATGGGGTCTAATGTATGTAATAGGATATATAAGCACTGCAACCAGTGAACAGCTTGTAAAACCTATGAACATCCAGTTGCAACAAATTGTACTGATGCAATATCAACCACATAAAGCTATGAATGAAGCCACTTAACTATACCTTTGATCCTGGATACTGATATAAACTGCCATTAACCACATATGCTATGAGTTAGAGCAATCCAATAGTGAGGGGTGTCTGAAGGAATACTCCAGGGTTTATCAACCGTATCTGTATCATAGATGTGATTATCACAGATTTCTAAGGTTTTTTTTTTTTTTTTTACACTTCTCTACTGAGAATAGAACAGGAAACTTACTTATAATGGAAGGCTAAAAGTACTTGTTCAGCTTCATCAATAAATATTTAAAATATGCAACTAGATAAGGCTACCTCACACCTACAACCATAATAATTTATAATCTATCAGTAAAGGTGACTGTAGATAATATTAGGCTAACTACAGAAAATAAGTGTTCTACAAAAATACGTGTTTTGCACAAAGTTTACTGGCTGCCCCAACAACTGCATTAGACTTCTATTATAAGTAAGATTTGATTAAACAGATTGTTAATGCTTTTCTCAATGTTGGAAAATGGTTTTTAAATTCTTATCTGTGGTGACTGCACATACACTACAGACGCACTAAATAGATAGATTATGTTCAAAACACTGCATTTTCCTTTAAAATGTAAAGAGCACTTAAATACAACATTGCAATAGTTTTGCAGTGTTTAAACTGTTCTCAGACAAAATGCAAAATATAAGCCAGAGGTGATACTGAGTGGGAGATTTCTATACTATTTCCCACCCAAGACTTCAGAGACCCTTCATACAGACATTAAAGTTTTCAGATCACACACTTTTTGTGCACCTTTTTCCAGACAGTGGGATACAGATTGTTCTTCACTGGTAGTAACTGTTTAAACAATCATCTAATTAAACCCATTCAACTTTAAAGATTATGGCATTAAACTAAACTGTCCTCTCTTTATATTATTTCCTGTCTTATGTCCTCTCCACTCCTCGCCAGTAAAGGGTGGACCAGGTGACCTGGACACGGAAGGAAGAACAGACAAGGTGGAAATGTGTCTTCCTTTGCACAGCTAAAATAACAAACTTTGGGGAATTTTTTTTTACTGCCACTGTAGAGAGATATCAATGCACTGCACTGGGTAAAAAAAAAAAGTTCTCTGCATGCGTCATGGGTGGAGTGCATCTGGTTTGAATTTGATATCACAGTGCCAAAACATGCAGGGAAGACAACAGACCTACTTTGCTGATCAGCTCAGCAAATGTTCATGGTTAGTGAAGCAGGCCAAGAGCGGCTTGCGTCCACAATGAGGAAAGGAAGACTAATATGGTCAAATCAGATCATGCCACTTAGAGGTTATGTGACCTCTCTTCTCCTCCCTAAATAGCTGTTTCTCAGCTCTTCACTCAGAGGCCCAGAGAGGCAAGAGTAAACATGGGCTCAGACTAACACTCCTTCCTGCTTCACTGCCTGGGTGTTACACTTTTCTGAAGGCCTACAAAAGGTCTCTTTCAGACGGCAAGCATTGATCAGTTGAATGCACTGAAGAGCCTTTCACTGGAGAGTCCATCCCTGTAATCTTCTTAAAGGAGATACTGAAGTCCTCCAGTCCCCTTTATGTGTATGAATAGCGCAACTATGGGTATTCAGGTACTGTGTATGTCCATGAACAGGACTTTATTTGTGGTGTAGCTAGAAACATAGAAAGGGTTGGTGTCTGCATTTTGTGTCCAGGTCTAAAGCGTGACACTGAGCTGGTGGCGTCGTTAATGTTCAGTCAGCTCAGGCAACAGAAACGGTGGCACACTTTATCTCAGAGTAAGATGTGATTATCCACATTATGGCAGCGGAGTCAAAATTGCATTCAGACAGACAGGCAGATGAGCACTGAGACAGGCAGAAGGACCAGCACCCAGACAAACAGACACATACACATGATAACACACACATTTACAGCAATCACATGCACACACATTTGGATATAAAATAACAAATTTAGGGGCCTTCATAAACATGGAGGAGGATCCAAAGTAAGTGCCTCTGTTTGTACTCTACCGAATGACAGTGTGTGCTTTTGTGTGTAAATCACAAGTGCTATATGTCATGTTTTGTGATGAACACTTGATAACAGATAAGGGTTCTCTCTCACACCAGACCAAAGAGGAACCATTAGCTTTGTCTCTCACAGACAGGTTGCTGTTTCAGAAGAGAGCTGAGGCAGGGAGGGACTCATTAGATGTAATTAGTACCTAACTCACCTATAATTATGGGATGAAGAGTTAAAATGAATGCCAAGGCAGGGGAGAATAAACAAGCAGCTTACACTATTCAATAAAAAGAAGGGGGTTTGGCTAGAATTGAAATCTTGCCCTCCCTCCTGAGATCACAGTACTGTGAAAGTGTCACTTAAACTCGGTGAATAACAAAGAAAAATTCTGCAGTCATCATTAGTCTGGATTAGGGATTCATAACCTGCTGGGTGCAGGGGTTATGGCAAACTCTTCATGACGTGACCTTTCAGATTTATGGATGCAATAGAAGTGCAACATTTTTAACCCCCCAAATGGGATCATGTGACTCCTGGCGTAGACTTCAGATGCTCTTCTTAAAAATTGATTAATGTGTCTTTGAATGTGTGACCTGTTAAAGTTGTTTTATATTTTGTGGTGTACTAATTAATCAGTTTAATTGTACTTTATGTTTAATTATGGAATGTACTTTCTAAATTTCCATACCCTAAGTGTAATAAATCAGCAACTAGATGGAAAGCAATGCCATATGATTCGGCTAATAATATAATATAATAATAAAAGTAGTATAATGTTTTAAGAGTGATGAGTCAAAATGTGGAACCATCCACTGTTCCTTGGAGTTTAGGAGGTTGACAGTGTAACCCTGAAATAAAAAGTACTATACACTCTCTGAAATAAAGGTAGCAAGCCGTACTGTTCCTTCCCGCTGAAGTGCTATCATCGAGAGGACATGTTTTGCACCTGTAGTATGTATATTATATCTGGAAACCTTTAAAAACTATTTAAATTACATAACAGGACTTTAACGACCACTGTTCTACAAGCTGATTAAACATACTTGGAAACATCCACTTTCCCAAGTAATATCTCTGATATTTATGTCTTTATGATATTCATGAGTCTTATGCAGTATGTTAGAGAGAACAGAAAGCTGTAAGGATACACTGTCAATACAAATCAGGTTGTTTATGCTTATTAATGTTAGTACACAGCATAGACCTGTTTATGTTCAAGTCAGAAAGTGGAACAACAACTGTGCAAGACGCGTGAAACAGATGGAATAGTGCACGAGGCTGATCGGAATGCTTTGTGACGTAAGAATACATGACAGTGGAAAAAGTCCAGTGCTCTTCAGATGAAAACACATCTCACATCCACAAGCACTCCACAACTCTGTCAAAAGTCTCAAGGCTTTCCATCAGGCAACAGGAGAAACGCAGAGTGTAGGCTATAGGCTGTGTAAGAACTTAAACATGAGCAGGGATATGAGAAACGATAATAAACATTGCGTCAGCGGTCGGTATCTGCTTACCGCAGTGACGTCATTCTACAAAGGCACCTGTGGAAATGCGTGTATACTCTTACTAAGGCTGCGTAACTTTTATGCACACTACAGCAACAGAAGAGAAGAGAAGAGTAAACTATAACCAGTTGCTGTCAGCAGTGAACTAGTGTTGAACAGTGCTCCACTGTGGCGGTGTCCCAAACCTAACAGAAGTGTCCAAAAGCCCAGACTCACCGACTGCGTTCCTCTCCAGCGCGAGTGGAGACGCAAAGACAGCGAGCCACCACAGCACGGAAAAGCCAGCATACTCCATTAGTGAACTTTCCTCTGTCCGTGTCTCACATTCATGAAGTTAAAAGTGTCCCCGAGCTGGAAAGAAGTGTCCGCTGTCTGTGTCTCGGCTCCTCTGCTCCAGCTGTGGGACTCCGGAGATGAACGGCTCAGTCCTTCTCCTTCAGTGTGTGTGAAGCGGGTTGACTCACTCACTGGATTCTGCTCGCTTTACTCTGAAACAGGAAATCTTTCAGTAAGGGCAGGACTTTTCCTCCTCCGACTCCCCCCCGCTGCACAACGCACTTTTTTTTGTTGTTGCCCCAGTCTGTAATTATACGCCTTAAAGTCTAATTTAGGGTAGATCACTTAAAATGACACGTTGACAATATTACAGGCAGAAGTTTTATCATGTTTTTTTTTTATTCTTGGAGAGAAGATTAGGAGATAAAACATACTGTGCACTTGAACCCCTGCTCTTTATGGACCGCATTATCAAACATTTTGTGAGAGACAGCTTAATTATTATAATTATGGGAAGACTTTTATTTCTGATGATTATAGTCTGCTATTTCTGAATTTACTTTCATTAAACAGTTCAATTACAAAAAATAGGATTTTTTTTTCTCATTATTTCATACTTGATGCAGTCATGATAACAAAAGCTGGCTTTAGGCTACACTGTATGATTTTGCAGTCACAGACAAAACTCATAGCCTTCATCATAAATTCATTTTTGTTCCTGAGTTGAAACCAGTGGTCTTAGCATGTATACGTGCCCAGTAGCCGATTAATGCTGGGATCAGACTACATGATATTTTTGTCTTTCACAGTGGTCACCATGTCAGATTAGACAATCACAGTGCCATAAATTATTGCTATGTCTTGGTTGGGAGACTGGCAACACTATAAGTTTGACCCTGACCAATTATTGTTCACGTCCTTAGTGTCGTCGGGGAGGAGGGTTAAGAAATTGTCAAAAATGGCTATCAAGGAAAATGTCGTAGGAGGTGTCAAACTAGGCGAGAAAATCCAAAAAATTCTTACACGCTAGACATTTCATCCCAGACGCCACATTGCTGTTCTTTGATTATGTCACACTACAAGGCCCATTTGTCGTTCCAGCCGTTCATATTCAGGCCTGATGCTGGAAATTTGTCAGCCACAACAAAATCGTGTCAAAATCGGGCTGAATTTGTGTAGACTGATCCCAGCATTAGTGTCATTGCAACTAAAGACCACCGAAACAGAAGTTTTGTTACAGTCAGATTTTATGTTGTGCAATTTCAGTGGTCATTTATGATTTTTACTGGTCACACTGCACCAAAAGATCCCAATAAAATCTTTTCAAATTCTATGGCAAGAACATGATCTCTGTGTCCAGATCCATTTATTAGGTTATGTGGAGTGTCCACTGTACAAGTCTCTGTGTATGAGCTGTTACTATAGAAACAAGAAACATTAGGAAAAGTGCATTATTAACAGTATTAACCGACTGTTCATGTTACAGACTGAAGTACTATCCAAGCTGTGCTGTTATACAAAAATAATGCACCAATCAGATTTGAGGATTCAACCATGCTGTTGACTAACTTCCTTTAATTGCTGGTTTATCATAAGACAATCTTCACATTTACTCTGACGTGGAGAACACATGCTATATCACAGTTTATTATAGAATTCAGCCAATATTTTACTGGGATCGTCTCATACAGTAATGCAAGTTATATCTTAAAATTCCGCTGTAATTGCATAGTCTAAAACTGGCAAAAGTCATACTGAATTGAGATAAAGAAGATAAATAGAAAGGGTGTGAAAGAGTGATGGTGAGAGAAAGAGGGAGAGAATGAGGGAGAGACAGCTTGTTTTACACCAGTACAAAGGTCATGAAATTAGCAAACGTATCAGCTTAATACAGCTAACATGGATGTACAATAGCACAGTGGTTATTTATGCACAAACCCCATTTCCAGAAAAGTTGAGATATTTTCCAAAATGCAATAAAAACAAAAAT
>JAOTRR010000051.1:18160976-18178942 GCA_028570945.1 Gogo arcuatus
ACAGGTCAAAGATTATTTACAAATCATTGTTTTCAGTTTTAATTTCAATTTCACCATACCGTCCCAACTTTTTCTGATTTGGGGTTGTACTATCAGTGATGTATATCCTAACCAATAGTCACAGAAATGCAGTGTGTTCTATATGTATAAATGCAAAATTTGAGGTTTTTCTATCATGATGATTTAACTTCAGCTTCTTCTTAATCTCTAAGGAAGTTGAATAATTCCATCCCTCCAGAATAGTTTCTTTCTCCTCCACAGTCATGGATCAAATGTCTATGTTCATTTGTTTTAGCATCATATGATATCACTAATTTGTCATGTATATGATTTGAACAAACACCTCTAAAACCATGGTGGTTTCTATGGGGAGTCTAGTGCTACGTCCTTAACCACTGCTCTGAGCAGCTTGTAACACTCTATATCTATAAGACATGAACAATTGTGGATCTCTCAGTGTATGTTCCTGTCTCTGACACATATATATCACATGTCTTGCCTTTTCGTTGCAGCCTAAATATTAGACCATCATGTCTGGCCTGTTCTCTTCACTTCCTTTTTCAATAACATCCAGACAATGATACAGCAGTTTCAAGTAGTCAGAAACTGAAAACCATCACATGCTGACAGTGTGTTTAAAGACGATTGAGTCGAAAAAGCAAATTTGTGTTCCACATAGCTGTCTAACCCTGGTCAAACACTAAGTTTTAACAGCTGTAAACAATGAAATCAAGGCCTTTCCACTTGCTATGTTATACTGGACCATAGGGAGCAGGGTTTAGCTCAACATTATCAGTATATTGACATTACGCTTTTCCAGGGTGACATGCCCAGGCAAGGCCCACAGCCAATGCAAACATTCTCCTAACACTGAATCACTGTTGCCAATCACACCAATCTTTAGTGTTGATTCCTAAGTACTGCTAAAGGTTAGGAGTTTAGTTGAATATAATTAGGGACATCCCTACCTGAAATGGGGGTGTAGATTGAACAAATATTTGACAGCATAGTGTTTTTTTCATCTATAGATTCATTGCAAATTCATTTAATTGAAATGCTTCTTGCAAGTAATGTGGCACGAGAATTTCTATTTTCACTATATGCCAACTAAGTGGAGAACAGGTGTAGATCTGCAAATGAGGTGTCAAGAAGTCTGTAAAGAATGTACAGTTTCCTGTCATTGCTGTAGCCTGAAACCACAAAAATATAAAAGAAAGAAATCCATCATTTCACAAATGCAGTGATGGAGTACAAATGCACTTCTTGTTGAATGTTTTCTATGGACTGCCTGGCAAGAAATAAATCATACAACTTTTGTAATTATTATTTGGAACATTGATTCATTATATGATTTTATGGAACTGCAGTATGACAATACAAAGATGTCGCACGTACAGGACAATGCACAAATGTGCATGGCCTAAAGAATGCACCTGCTGATTAAATTAGAAGGGAATGTTGCACTCCAAAACTTCTCATAGATCAGAGTGGGAAAAGGCTAAAGCAGAGCAGTCAGCATTGGGATGTCAGCATTAGGACATGAACTGTTCTGTGCCCACACCACAACACGTACAAACAAGCAAACAAAAAGGTATGTATGTAAAATGTGCCAAATGCCTCTTCAAGGTGTTTCCTGACCAAAAATGTAAGCAAAACAATTATATCACCAATTATATCTGAACTGGTAGCTTACTGATGTCATAGAGATATTGCCCAAAATTACCTCATTGTATTCTAGTCTTTTTTTTTAAACATTTCCTCTGATTTGGTCTTTTGCTATTTCCCACCTACTAGCTCTCCTCTATCACAGACACATGAAGTCAGCGACTCCATCTTTTCAAACTGATGTTCATGGCCGCACATGGCAGCTGAACAGACTAGGAGGGAAGAACTAACTGCTATGTTCTGTCTATATGAGTTCACAGAAACCTATAATTGGTTAGTGTCTCTCTGATTGACAATCATTGCCCCAATATAGAAAGCTAATTTGGCTCTCTTGGACTCCCTTGACTGTTGCATTGTCAGGATTCGAACTTGCGAAGTCAGGTCAAACGCATTTGTAGTGCACCACTCTGGATTTTTGTGCAGTTTATCTGAAACTTCACCTATATCCTTATTGAATTAACAGCGATGCAAGATCTCTAATGATCCAGTTATAAGGGTGGAGATCTTTACATGGAGCAGCAGCCTGTTAGAAATTTGCTCTGTCACCCTACACTGTTTTAGCATGCCCTCATCCATAAACCACAGGGAAAATTACTGGGCGGAGAGGTATACATCTTATAGCCTATTACGCCATGTTTATTACCACCTGTTTATGAAATTCAAGACTTTTCACCCCCTTTGTGAGCACCCTAGCTCCAATCCTGGACAAAAGGGACAATAATGAATCTGAACGCTATTTCAGCTTAGCAATGGGGCTTTAAAATGCAGCTGTTGAAGTAATAAAAAACAAGACATAAAAGACATATGTTGAAACACTCAAAAGGATGAAAAACAAAGGAAAACACGCCTTCAGACGGATATGAGGTCTGGAAGCAGGGACAAGGGCAGAGAAAAACTGAGCAAAGAATAGAGGAGGGAGGGAGGAAGATTGGTAGCATGAGAAAAAGAAAATGACCAAACAATTACAGAGAAAGGGAATGAGTGTGAAAGGTCTGTGAAAAGAATGTGATATTTTGAGTGACACCTAGAATCAACCTAGCTCTCTCTTAGGCTAGTGATGAATTGTGTGGGACTGAGCAAGATCTATGTCTATATGTCTCAGTTTATCTCATGTACATAACACAAGCTCAAGACTAACAGACAAGGTTTATTTGTTCATTTGCACACACCAAAAAAAAAAATACTGTAGTATGATGCTTGCTTGTAAAAATGAATAAGACCATGTGATTTTTTTTCATGCTGGACAGGTCAATTTATATAGCTCTAAAAGCTGAAAAACACATTAAGAGCAACCGCAGATCTTTAAAACCATGTATGAGCAAGGGAGGTGAGAGAGCTCAGACTTCAGCATAGAGGAAGTGGCTGAAATGTTGTCTGAGCTATAGGTTATATACTGCAGGACTGTTAGCTGGGCATCTGCAGGCCAAGTGTTTGAACAGCTGGGCTACAGCCTGCGAGCTCCAGACAGAGTTGAACTCGCCTCAACAAACTTCAAAAACAGTGTAATAACTCATAAGAAAGTCACATTTTAAATGCAGAAGGACTGTCCATGCATTATGAACGACTTGATGTTCAACAATTTGTTCTGGCATAATTGAAGACAGAGCTGCATTCCTGACGCAATCTAAGCAGGTTTAATCAGTAATGTGACACTATTTTACAAAACCTGACTGATTGTGAAATAAGACCATATCAGTCTTGGTTCCTGAGTGTGTGTGTAGTCAGCACTGATAGATGTGGACTGTCTGGATCAATTTGTACGCATAGACTAGTTTAAAGCAGCCTCTTTTCTTTTTTTTTTTTAGGCTGTTTGTGAATTAAACCATCTTTATTTCTTTTAGGAAACATTACATCCAAGTACACATGGAGTGTGTCGGTGGTGCACTGTATGAATAATCCTAAAGTGTGTTTTATGCAGTGTGTTTCTCAGTGACCCCAGTCCACCCGTACTGGCTCTACCTCAGCACTCTGGTATGCAGCCTGCATAACCACCTCCTTCTCTCTCTCCCTCGCTTCACACGTTCATCTTTCCACCAGACCTGCATCCTTTTAAATTAGTTTATTCCACTTCCTGATTTTATTGCTCTGCATAGAGTGTGTCAGACTGGTGTGTTCAGTGTGTGAAGGTGACTTATGGTCAAGTGGTTTCATGTCTTAGTCATGCACAGCAAATTGTCTTGGAAATGTGTAGCAAATAGTTTAAGTGAGATTGAAAAGCACGTAAATGGGAAGGAGACACAAACACAAAGAGAAATGCTTCTACATGGACTGTAGATGTACAGAGAATTCTATAAGTCATGGATATAATTTTTTTATGGGTGTTCATTTAACACTTCAACCAGATTTAAACAGCATATGGACGTGTTGGTTATGCCAATTACACAAGAAAGTACAGCAGAAAACAGAGAGAGCACTGAACTCCTGACCTCCAGAAAAAAAATACAACCTGATGATGCATTGCAACCTGGAAACCTTCAGTTTTGGGGTTGTGAATTTCATCTCATGAAACAAAGAATTGATCAAACCCTCCATTTAATTCAAGAGGACAAATCTGTTTTAATCTGGATTTGACACTCTTTAATGGTCAGATGACTCATGGGACTTGCCAAGAGAATTAACCTTCTAATTGATTTTTCCTCCCCTCTTCTTCTCCGTTTCCCTAACAGCTGCATCTCAGTACATACTGAAAAATAAAGTGTGATAGGCTGGGCCTTAGAGGCTTCAAGAGTGTTATCTGTGTGTGTGCAGGAGTAGATAGGCAAGCGTGTTTTGTGAGGGGACAGAGGTGTGGCATGAGAACTCTCCACTGTGCTGAGTTGGGAGATCAGAGCGCACACACACACACACACACACACACACACACACCTCCAGGTGAGGCTAAAATCCTAATGGAGAACAGATGTGCTCTGAAGACATGGACTTCACTTACAGTAAGTATGTGCTAATAAAGAAGGCCCCCACTTCTCTCCTGAAGCACTGAGATTTCCAAAACAAGACCAGTTAATTGGTAATGTGGGTTTTCAAGAGCAACTTGGTATGGTGTACACTTCTGATCATTTCGAGTAGTTCACTTTTATACCCATGTTTCACTTAGCATACAGCTAAGCTACAGTGTTTTAGACTCCAAGTCAAGGCTCTTAAATTTATGTCAGATATATCCTGCAATCTACTGTACTTGTAGCTCAGAAACACCTGACCTCCAACACAGAACAATGCAATGGAATGGTGTTTGAACTTGGAATTCCACAGTTAGGAACTTGGCCAACATCCACCTGCCTGAATTCTCTGACAAACATATCTGAAGTCACAATATGGTGGTGCACACAGTCAACAGATTTCTCTTTGCATCTACTTGATATGTAGTTCTGGTATTGTAAAAATGTGTTTTAACAGCTTTGTAAGTTTAGATTCATCAAATAATTCAGTCCAATTTTACTAACATCATTAGACTATTGTGACATATTTTCATGAACACAGATGAGAGAGCTTTTACCTTATAAATTGCAGATTTCTCAGAAATAATTCATGTAGATCTTCTTTATATGTTTATCAAATTTAGAGGCTAGCCATACACATAACCTTACACTGGGGATCCATTATCATTCCAAGCAGAAACAGTAGAATGAGTTTTGATCAGAACTTGGGAAAATTGACCTGGGAAATTTCCAATTTCTGAGTACAATGGATTGCAGAATAACCCCAGCCTATTTGTAGTTACTGGATGTTTTATTTCTGTAATGAACCAACTTAGACCAGAGATTAACACTAAAACAGAGGGTTTTTAATGAATGTGGATGATACGAAATACATGCAAGTATACACAAACAAATATAAACCTAAACAGGCAAAAGAGGCCTAATAAGCAAAGTGCTAAGCTAGGCTAGACTAAGTTAATAACAAGGCAAGAGAGAGCAAAACAGAAAATAGGGTAAAGTCAAGCTAACATCCAGGCTAATAGCAAGACAAATAACATAGATAAAATAGAACAATAGGATAAAAGCTAGGTCACAGATGCTAATGGATAAGCAAAAAGGCTAAGCTAACAGCATAACAGAAAAACAAAGAACATGCATGCTACGTGATGCAACTCAAACACAGCCATAGCCAAGAACAAACACATGGAAATGTGCAAGACTTCACAAGCTGAGAGTCTGAGATGGGGTAAATATACAGTCCCCAAAATGAGTTGTGAAACAAGATGCAGGTGTTAGTAATCAGGGAAGGCATTCATCTTCAGAAATAGCTTTATCTTGATCAGGGTTGTGGTAGATCTCAGGAACATTAGGCATAAGGTAATACACTCTGGTACAGGGCATCACTCATACACTCATTCCCATCTATGGGCAATTTGTAATTGCCAATTCACCTAACAGTATAGTAATAGTAAACTTAGCAACCACATTTCACTAAAACGGACACATCAACAGCATCATCCTCTTGGTTGGGACAACTTTCCAGATGGTCCCAATTGAGTTGTATTTAATTTAGAAGGTCCATGAAGATTTTGTTAAAAAAAAAAGGTCTGGACATTGCACAGCATTTGAATGCAATAATCTTTGACACAACAAAGCAAGAAAACAAGAAACTGTTTTTCCCATGAGAAAGCTCTGAAGATAAGTGCTTTCATTTTATGACTGGGTTAAGACAAGTTCAATTCTTAGATAATGTTCTTAGTATTTGGTAATGCATGTAAGGTTCAGATTTGTGATTGAGTACCATTTGACTTATTTGGTCTGGTAGGTTATGCTTATCATGATGTAATCAAGTTTGGAGCATTTGTCAGGTTAGCTTTAGCGAGTCTAAATCAAGTGACGTCATTGAAATTTTGTCTCAGTCTAGGACTCGAGTACCACCTCACTGGCAGACTGAGGCCTGTTCTGTGTTAAAACCTCCTGCTGATGTTTGGCATATCTGTGGGTTTAAGTTAACATTCCATTTAATTAGCTCATTACTGCCTTGCCCAAACACTATCCTCCCCCAGCACTACTGCAGGGAAAATAGTTAATATGCTGCCAGGTCCAGTGGAATGTTTCAGTACACCCACACACAGACACCTAATCTCACATGTACATACATAGCTGCTGTGACCCACAAGGAGTTAAAACATAATCCAGGGTGCAGGTTGGTCTGTGTTTGCTCTGAGACAACAAACAGAATTCTGACAAAAACTATGATTCTCTTAAAATCTCATGCTCTCTACAGCACTCACAGTCAGCCTGATCTACTCTGTCTTGACTGAGAAGTTCACATTCCTTCAGCCTGTCAAGGGAATTGACACAAGGGCCCACAAGAGCCAATCTGTTATTGTCAGACTGGACCCCCCTCCTCTATTGGAAAGGCATGATATTCTCATTCTTTTCCTGAGTGGGAGTCAGTGGAATGCCCCTTTCTACTGCTGTGTCAATATAGAGCCCTCCGCCTACTCAAAACCGCACACACAGACACACAGCCACTATTTATCCCCTGGAACCATAGTAACTGCTCGAGCCATCTGAGCTGCTCTTAAGCTCACCATATCTGGAGAGAGAACATGGAAATACGAATGAGAGAAAAAATATGAACGTGAGTTCCACATTCCAGCTCTAGGGAAATATCATCAGGGAAGAGAAAGGAAACAGCAGGAAAAGTGAAAGAAAGAAAAGGATGTTGGTGCCTGGCAAAGTTTAGTGTGTCTGATGAAAGATACAAATGAACCTAATGGCCCTTAAATTAGAATTTAAGGCCACTTGAGGTAAAGGCAAAGCACCAAACCTACCAGCACTCAAAAGGGGTTGAAGAATGTTGAATAGAAGAAGGTCCAGTTCAGTTATTGTCGTGCTGGACATGTAATGACATTCACCTAAACATTTATTTTAATAATTGTATCTATATCTAGACAAAAGTATCGACTATAGAATATTTATAGTGTGTCTGCCCATCTGCTCTATATCTCAAGAACGAGTTGTTGAATGTTTGTAGGATTTATGTAGAAATGTCATTGTAACCAGCAGATAAACTGATTAGACTTTGAATTAATCCAAACAGGGTCAAGGTCACAGCAAAGGGTCAAGTTCAAATGTCTGAAAGGACTAGATTTGTTGGTTGTGGAGGCATCCTCAATGACAATATTTCTAAAAACAATGTGTAAAGGAGAATGAACACACCTAATCTGAAAGTATTATAAGCAAAAATGCTGAAAAACTGCTGAGAGTCCAGCCCATAAAAACTGACATGGAACAGAGTTCTGCCCACATGTGAGGCATATGGAAAATGAACAGAAACATCTTTGCCTCAAGTCTGTTTTCTTCATCATTTACTGCATGCCAGAGCATGTACAAGTGTGAAAACAGCACAACTATCAACTACACTGGGTTAGTCCAAACTCACAGGTTTGTCAGTTACCACAGAAACCTTCGTGCACATTCCCGAATTTGTGGGTCTTCAGGTAACTGTAGGGAGAACTTTGTCCAGCTGGCGCACTGCTCGGGTGGAGCTGCCAGTATCTCCCAACTGCTTGCTGGCATGCTGTGCTGAATGATCGGGCCTTGAGAAATTATTGCACTGGTTTCTAGAGCCAGCTTCTGAAAGCTCTTCACAGCTCCAGTAGGCTGAGTACTGTCTTAAAGCAGCTTGGCCACCACCCGCTCAGCCTGCTGTGTTTTTTTTTTTTTTTCACTATAAAGGCTGCACAATTTGAAGAATTATATCAATGGATAAAACAGATGTGTTAAATTCTAGTATCTTATAAGGCATGACTGTAGGCCAATGTAATATTTTAGATACATAAAAGCATTGGCCTTGAGTACAAGATATTACCTTCTAATCATTACATATCATGCTAAAATTTGGTTTTATTTAGAAGCTCTCCATTAAATCTCAGACATCTCATGCAAAAATCCTTCAAATCCCATCAGCAATATAGTTATAGTTTTTTGTCATGGAGTCTTTGATGGTTAACCTCTAAAGCTCGGAACACTGGTACTGATATGAAAGAATGAATAACATTGACAAATCGGTCAAACTGCAGTAAAAATGATGGCACTAAAATACCAATCCTCCCTATTAATGGTACTGGTGTACCCACAGGCAAACAAGTAACTCCCTTTTTGCAAGAAGCTTTGCTAAGCATGACAAGGCAAGTAAATGCAATCATCTTTGACAGCTAATTTGTCTTTAAATGCAATCCTGGCCATTCGAGTGGGCTTGTGAAAGAGCTAGTATGTCGTACACAATATGTATACCCCATGAAACATGGTGTGGACCCTTATTTACTGTATGTGTCTAAAATTAAAAAAAATGGTATACTGTAAGTCTTGTTTGTGTGTATTACAAGATGTATGAAAACAAGTACACAACATGCTTGACTGAGTCAAGTTCAAGTGTTTCTCAGTCTTTACATGTGGTGATCGCATGATCCCACACTAGATCTCCTGTTGTGTAAGTGCAGTGGTCCCATTCAGATGGGCTTATATACCTTTTGCTTAGTGTCTATGGGTTTTTTGAATGTCTACATCCTTAGAGCCCCTTCATATTATCAACACAAAACAGAAGGCCAAAAGAAAGAAAAATGGAGAAACAGGTGAAAATGGTGGCAATGTTAAACAATCCAGATTGCTCATACACATCTAGCCAGCACTGGCACATGCAAAATTTCTGTCTCAATGATACTATGGATATATAGCCAATTTATTAATTAATCATTGTTGTTCTCAATATTTTATAATTTTATACTTAAAATATTTATTTGGTTGCTGGCTACAGTCAGTCCAATGTTAGCTGGCTAAAGGACTTTCCAAAATAGTAGGTTATGTCAAATAATCATGGGATAAAAAGTTGCATTAAGGAAACTGAGCTGAATCTGCTTATCACATAGTGAGTTTGTCACAGGCGATTGCTTTAAGACTACATGGTAAGTCTGGCCTCTTTAATAATTTCATTAAAATGCGGCAATGAAATGTTTCCCAAAGTGTCTATTCATCACTCTGGGTGAAATTAAACATTTTAGGGAATCAGAATATAAATATGTCACTGCACCGTTCATTCATTTTAAGACAAATTGTTTTCAGGGGACTGTGCAGCTTGTGGGAAAATCTCTTTTGAAGCCCATGAAAGCACCGCAGAACTCCAGTGATGCATGGCTTGTATGGGCTCCTATGGGAGATTCAAATAGACTGTGTTTTACTGGAAGCCAAGTTTAATGCTCGTTGGACAACAGGCTTTTAATTTGTCATTTTGGGTCCCACCCGGATGCACAGCTTCCCCATATGATGATTGGGAGACCTCTCAAAAGGGCTGGACCTTGTAAACGTCTGCCAGTGCTTTAAGTTCTACTGAAGATGACTGACATCTCAAACATATTGGGCTTCTAAGCTGCAGTAGTGGTCAGTAGTCTAATCCATAACAGATTTACACAACTTGTACAGCTTGTTATTTTATCTTTGTAATTGGTAAACAATATAAATTGTAACTATAAAGTTATGTTAAATTATTTGTGTTTGTTTCAGACATTTTTATTTATTTCAATTTCAATTTCGCTAGCTAGTGCGGCATGGCAGACACCACTAATTTTGCCGACCTGACTGGAAAAGTATTTTGATGAGTGACTGAGAATTAAACAGGAGGCCAGACAAACAGATAAAAAAAAAGAACACAGACAGATACAGTCCCCTCTGAAAGTACTGGAATGGCAAGGCTAAGTATGTTGTTTTTGCTGTACACTAAAGACATTTGGTCTTGAGATCAAAAGCCGAATATGAGACAATATATCAGATATTTCAGCTTTCATTTCCTGATATTTACGTCTAGATATGGTAAACAACTTAGAACATGGCACCTTTGGTGGCAGACCATCCAATTTTTAGGTGACCAAAAGTATTAGATAGTTTTAAAGTAAATAACACTTAATTTCTGGTTGCATATCCCTTTCTTGCAATAACAGCATCAATCCAGTGACCCACTGACATCACCAAACTGTTGCATTCTTCTTTTGTGATACTTTTCCAGGCTTGTACCATAGCTTGTTTCAGTTGTTGTTTATTCAGGGGGGGTTCTCCCTTCAGTCTCCTCTTCGGGAGGTGAAATGCATGCTCAGTTGGGTAAAGGGCTGGTGATTGACTTATATACCTGATATGACTGTGTATACTCATAAAAGTAACAGACAGTAACGGATACCCGTGCTTCCCCATTCTAAAAAACACCAGCTGCCACGAGAGTGTGTAGATTAAATAAATCATCGTCAAGAGGGAGAGCTGTCTTACAACACTGATGGGTTTAAATCACACATTATACCCAAGGATGGCTGAAAGTAGCAAAACCATGTTGTTCTAATGTCTTCCCAAATAGCAAACAAGCTGCTTGTGGTGTGCTAACATACTGTGTGTGTGTGTTATCTGGGAAAAGTCTTGAACAAGTGGAGACAAGACAATGCAAGTTGAGCTAATGTGAAAGCACATGTGAGTTATTTGATACAGAAATAGAGTTGTTGTATAGTTTATATTGAGCATATTCTGCACGTGTCAATGAAAGTCTTTAAAGATATAGCATACAAATCAAAGCACAACACTACTTTATGGTGGGTGCCATTTGTGTCCCACTAATATTGCATTTATGAACATTAAAAAACATTTTAAACATGGGTAAAGTGTCCTTCACAACAACCTACTGTATGTGTATAGTTCAGCTAACTTATGCTCAACTAAGTAAAGAGAAACGGCAGTCCATCATTACATTAAGACACGAAGTGTCTTTAAATTAATAAAAATAAAGAAAAACCATTGAATTAGAAGGTGTGTCCAAAATTAGACTGGTACTGTACAACATTTGGTGCATTTGCTAAAAAATTCAGCCCTGTTACTTTCAACCCTGTTACACAATTAAGAGCAAAATGCAGTCACTGGACCCCATTAACAAACCTTTAGTAAAACTGTGTGTAAACCAAACCGATTTTTTGTTGTTGCCAGATTTACAAAAGTTTTGAAAATGCTGATTTTCTTTGTACTCACTTCTATGCCGATAAAGATTTTATTAACTGAATAATTAGTTTTATTTATCTTAATTTATGGGTTAGTTTTGTCTTGCTTTCATTGACAATCATATAAAATTACTGTATTTCACCAAAATTGTCTCAATGGTACTTATAGTTCCTGACCTAGTGCTCTAGCATGAGGATGTGTTTTTGATAGAGACTATGAAGCACCTGGATAAGTGTCTGCTAAATGTTGTAAATGTAATAAAAACAAGCAATTTCAAATCAACAGTATATTCCATACATAAGTGTATTTTTGTAATTTCATGCAAATTATATGATTTGAACTCAATAAAGTCAAGGTTTACATTAGTTAGACTTCTTATGTGTAAACTGACATACACTCAGGAACATGAGTCGGATAGGAATGTGTTTAAGAATTTACAGGATTTTCATGAATACCAAATTTTTGGTGTACAAACAACTTAAGCACAAATCCATTTGTATCCAGCTTGATGAATGAGTCCCATTGTTAGGAAAGAAACCTGATAAAAACTAACATGTTTTCTTACATTCAATGTTGACAAAAGATTTAAAACAAAGTTTACTTTTTAAGAGTGGCTAAATGGCATTCCACACACTGAGGCCTTAAATTATAGCTACTATCGACATGTTCATAGATTTATCAGGTAAGCTGATCAGTTATTAAAGAAGTAATGCATGTGTGTCCCAGGATTAACACTTTCATTCTTGGGAAAAGAAGAACAAATCAGCCACTGTTCATGGAGAAACATCTCTGCCTCTTCTGCCTAGCTAAATGTCAGATATGAACGTTAGTATTGTGTAGATAGGAAAGGGTACTGTGTGAATAGAGGGATGAAAGGTGAAAGGTCAGCAAGGAGTCTGAAACAGCCACTTGTGGGGAAGAACAATCACTCTATCGATCAGTATGGAGGAGTGGGAGGAGACCAGGCGTGGAGGGTCCCTGACCACAGCAACAGAGTGCCCTGACCTCTCATTCTTTCCATCTCTGTATTTCCATACACTGCATTGAATCTGGTGGAATGTGTGAGATACTCTTCTTGTATACCAGCCATACTTTTTGTATATTAGACAGCTCCTCTGGGTATGTCCATTCGTCAATATGTGTGAGCATAAGCTGCACATACATAGCATATCATTTGTGCATCTATGGTCCCCTCCACTGGCCTTCTGGTGAAATTGCACACAGTGTCTCGGCCTGTGAGTACGCATTACTTGTTGAGTTGAGATCTCTCACGTGTTACCTATTCTTAAATGTCTTCATTTGTGAAATCCCCCAAAGGTGTCATTAACACAAAAAGTAAACACAACATTGTGCCAATGAGATTTTGACCTTTTTTATTGAAAGCTTCATTGAAATAATAATTCATAATAATAAACAGAAGTTTAAACTCAACATCCACTGATTTACAGAAACTCTCAGGATCACTACTCAAACACACGGGAGGCATGAATGTGCAGCATGAAAAAAAAAATAGCATCCTAGAATTGGTTCACTTCCATAATCTTTTCATCAACATACGTACAGTTAAAAAAAGATTTCCATAAATAGTTTTCCATTTCCTCTCAAATAAGTTAATTTCTCACAGAGGTTTTGCTGTTTTGGCTGAATTTGGTAGATTATAGTTAATAGCTTCTGTGCTGACATGACATGACCTTCCCTGTTTTTAAAGCCACAGCTGTTGATTGGTCAATAAAGTTTCTTACTCGATTATATTTGATAGCCAATTTGATGTGAAAAGACAATGTGAGAATCTTAACAGCCAATGAAATATGTAGCGTTATGGTTTTTAGTGTTAAGGTTTCAAGTTCATTGCACTGTAAAACCCAGCAATGAGTTCAATCATTATTCTAAGGACAAAACACTGCAATAAGTAACTTGGCATTGTTCCTATAAAGTCAAGTGTTTATTATGGTTGAGAGATTAATTTATGGATTATGGAATATTCAGCTTTATGTTCTTCATGTTTGTCATCTAAATTTGCTCCACATGATGATTTTAACCTTTTTTGCAGTAGGTGAACAGTTTAATTCATCTTGCTGTTGGATTTTACAGTGTGAAAATCTCATTAGGAACGGAAGAGCACAATTTACTGTGCTGCAACACAGCAACAAAATGAAAGTTCAGTTCTTCTGTTTAGAGCAGCTCCCTCTGTATCTGTAGTGTATATACTCTGCTATACAGGAGCCATTGGACCCTTTCCATGGTGTCAATGTCGATGCTCTGATAACACTGTGGTCCTTATCAAAGCAGCAGTCAGTCTTTTTTAATTGCCTCCCATCTGCCACTGTAGCCCTCCAATACTGAATGCATTTTAGCAGCAATTACATGATAGAATGAATGTTCCAAAAAACACAGTAGAAAAAGAAACAGAATTTGTTTCATTGAGAGAAATGGAAATGTGTAGCAAGCTCAACCTCCATACTGTAACAGAGCTTTCCTTGATTGGTTACACACTGTAGCCTATTCATCAGGACATGTGGCAGAGAGGGTTTCATATTCATCACACCTGTTCCATTATACTCATTATTCTAAAGACAAAAAGAAGTCCCTGTCCTGCCCCCCCCCATTCACATAGTTTAATTATATCACTGTGAGAGAATGTTCCATTCATGGCAGTAGAAATCTAATTCTATGGTATCAGCAGCTACCAGTTTGCTTTAGCAACATATAAAAGGGAACACAGAAGAATCTTCACTACAAGTCACCAACTTTGCTTATACCCTGACCTGTAGCGGCTTATTTGTATAGGATGTTAGCCAGTACATGCTGAGGAGGGAACTGGTTAGCACCCAGAGATGCCCTATGTGAAGAGACAATGATGAGAGACGAGGCTCAACGAACTATTCATGCAGATTAACAGCTAGCATCGAGTTGGTGCAGCAAATATCTCAAATCCTTGATTCAGAATAATGGGGTCTTGAAAAGTCTTCCGTGAATTTTCAGCATCATTATGGAGTAGGGTACAACAGGAAATTGCTCAAAATAACTGATTGTAAAGCTATGAATGAACAATGTGTAGCATACAAAGCAGATCACTAACAGCGGAAATGTCAGTATGTGTATTTAAACTGCATGTTGAGCAATGAAATACTTATTGATCATTTATTATTATGGATGACAGCTATACATTGTTTTTCTTTTTCCTAAAGTGACTCCGGTGTTTTAGATTTCCTTGCAAACTGGTTTGCTAAGAATGAGGTGAGAAGTAGAAGGTGTGGTCGAAACAGTTAGCATGTCTTGCCTGGTATATCTCACTCTTATTTAGATTTAGCTCTTCATTGCTTGTTTTGACAAGGCACTGGAGTAACCACCTGATCCCATATTTTTTTAAAAATCACCTTGTTTTTCATTGTAACTGATTATCTTCACCAGCACTGGGGTTTTAAACAGATGCGAGTGTGAACATTTTGTAAAGTGGGTCATTTACTTGAGTGCATCTGGGAAACACTACACCACGAGAAGAAATTCTGTTGAGCTTTATCATGCGGCTTGTCAGGTAGTTCACTCCCAGTATGCATTCCATACCATTTCCATAACACATTTAGCTTCCTGTTTCCTCACGGTAGAACTGCTAAAGACTGAGGTAGCAAACTGCAAAAGTTTAAATACACACGTGACTACTTGAATTTTGACATAGGTATGACATATTTGCAACACTGAGGACGTGAAACCCTTAAAACGTTTCCTGAAAGCTTGTTGTTTCAGAAAAGCTGAATCGGAGGAACCGTGTTGAATATGTAACACTGAGAGATGTTGAGTCAGTGACCCGTGGGTGCTGTAACAGAGATGTACAGAGCTGAGAGTCAGTGAACTTTCCTTTTTACAGCTTCTCTAATGCCATCTACTGGGGAGACACCACACTCAATACAACGCATGCAATCTAAGAGTATTGCCCTCTCTCCGTCTGAGTGATTGGTAGGAAAGCTGCAGCAGAGGAAGGAAGTTTAACCCCAGAACCCACCCCAAATGTAAGTACTAGTCTGGCCATCAAGGTCAAACAAACACTTATGAGACACATAGACTAGAACAACAAGGCAAAAAAAAATCAAGTAGAAAGAAAAAGATCTACTCCACTGTCTCTACGGGGTTTCTTCATCTTTGGTATAAAATATGCCATCCATGGGCTGCATTTGATCCACAGCTAAGAAAGACTAAAGAAATTGTCAACAATTTCCTATTACTATTGCTTTTTGCACACATTTGCTTTATTTTAATTCAAAAGCTCCTATCTACGTACTTTTGCACTGCCAGTATTTTTTTTTTCCTGGTTTTAGTTTTTGATTTTTTTTTGCAATGAAACAAGCAAAGCAGGCTGAAAACACCTTAAAGCTCATAAAAATATTGCAGATAAAAACAATAATGCCATTAAAAATGATCTCCACTACACAATAAACTGCATTTCCCAGGATGCAGTGATTTAACATTTTCGTCTTTTTTTGCTAAAAAAAAATGCAACTCTCTTTAAACACATCACTATATTTTGACTGTCCTTTCTTTTAAACACAAAGTTGCCATTGATAATTTTAAAATGTCTTCACAAGACCTTTCTCATTCCTCTGTACAGGTAATAAGTCCCCTGCTCCAATTGTTCTTTCAGACAGTTTTTTTTTTGTTTCTTTGAATTTCTTTTTTTTTTTTTTTTTTTTTTTTTTTTTTTGCAACAAGACGTTCAGTTTGGGAAAAGTCTTAGACGTTTCTCAAAATTAAGGCAACAAAGATGATAAACATTGATATTCTCTAGAAAACTAAAATATAACTCATAAAAAATCAAAAGTAAAAGTAGCTTAGAATCTGAGGAAGACTTCTTTTTTTTCTCTCATTCTCTCTTTCATGCTTCCTCTTATAGAAAACTCACCATAGCTGAAAACCTACCTGCACATTCAGAAAATAACTGGAAAACGTTGTACTTTGTACTTGAAATTCAACACTTCATGAAGAAAAATGTCTTGTAAAGTTGTAGATATCCATTAAACTTTAACTCCACGACTGCATATCTATCTCCTCTCTGACCATGGTGTAGGCTTTCACTGGCTTCTCTTGCTCTGCGCAGATGTCTGATAAATTCTCTCTTTTGTTTGGTGCTTGTGCAAAGGTGGACCCAAACATCTTCTGCTCAGTCTTTCTTTTTGTCCTCAGCACAGTCCCCCAATCTCAAGGCAACGCAGTCACCCAAACACCCCCTCCTCCTCCTCTTGTTATCTGATCACACAGGGAACAGGAAGAGCAGCAGCGACGGACAAAGCAGCCATCGATGGATAAAAGAGATAGAAAAAGGAATGGTCAAGACACAACTCCCTTTAAGCCTGAAATTTAATGTTAAGCAGCTAACAAGTAAGACAAGATCTTAGCAGTGAAGGAAACCTCCACTCTGAAACACACCTGTTTACTTGTTAATATTTATAATGTGTTTTGGAGCTAATGTATTGGTTAGTGCTGTGTTTTTGTTATTCCTGTGAGAAGTTACAGTTGTGTGCTGTTGGTAACACATTTACAATGGTGTTTAATAGGAGGAAGCATTTCAATGACCTCAATAAGCTATAAGTGATATCAATCAGTTTTCTCCGTTAACTCCTAAATACAAAAATGTAAGAGCTTCTTTTCTCACTCACCATTTTCCAGAGACGTTCAATGTCATATTAATGAAAACTCTACCGCAGGAGTACTAGAGGCAGCAAATGTTTGACTCAAAGTTCCAGAATGCAGTGCAACTATAAAATGCAGTTGTGCTGAGTTATGGCAGAGACTAGTGATCTACAAGATGACAATAATGATGGCAGTGATGGTGGTATTAACATGAAATGAATTTGGAAGATAATTTGTTTGAGTAGAGTGTGCAGACACTCATAAAAATATCTTATAAAACCTTATAGCTAAGACAGGTCAAATCCCAAATTTTTGGAATATTTGTAACCATTAACAGAGGTGGTAAAGCGGCACAGAACAGCACTAATGTAAAAAAGGATTACAGCACAGCAATGTTTTACATTTAGGAAGCATCTTTTCACAGCAAAATGGTAATAATAAGCATTTCCATGGCGGTTTTCTATTCTCCAATGTTTCCAAGATTGGCAGATAGGTTAAAACTCATCTAAGATGGACTTGGTGTAGAGGAAAATCAGAGGAGGTGAACATGAATGCATATTGAGGAGGTGAATTTATGCATACTGTGTCGTCTTCCATTCAAATTAACTGGCTTTTTTTAACCAGGCAGATTATATTTGCATCGACTGTGGCCACTGTGTTAGTTTTTATGCAAAATGTGATTCTCTCTCTCTCTCTCTCTCTCTCTCTCTCTCTCTCTCTCTCTCTCTC
>JAOTRR010000051.1:18360944-18373094 GCA_028570945.1 Gogo arcuatus
TTTCAAGTTATTTCAGAGATAGTTGTGGGTTCTTTTTTTTCATGGAAGGGTACCAACAAATTTATCCACATCTGTGGATTTAAGTTCCCGATTGACACAACAGAAAAGCCTATCATCAGGAGATCACTATGATACCACAGCCATCTAAGGCAGGGAGTCCAAAAGGGCAAAACTGGCCATGCTATCTGGGTGGGAGGGCTGTTTTTATTCTATCCCTATCAAGCAGACAGACACTAGCCAATTGTGGCCATCTGTGAGCTCATGAATGCGGAAGATGGCTGTTAATGCTTTCCTCCAAGTGTGTTCAGCTGCACTGTAATGTGGCAGCATATATTTTTCAAAAACAATAAGATTCGCAGTTTCAACAATTGATATGTTGTCTTTGTACTATTTACTATGAAATATAACGTTTCCAACGATTTGCAAATCATCACATTCTGTTTTTATTTACAGTTTACACAGCATCCTAACTTTTTTGGAAACAGGGTTGTAGTAGTAGTAGCAGCAGCAGCAGTAGTGGTAGGTTTGCTCCCACTGTTACAGGTTTTAAATTGAAACCCAAAACATATTATTATATGCAAGCTTTTTGATTATTTAAGTGGATATCTGTATCTGTTGCATCTGTTTTTATGAATTTTTTTCCTTTTTTAGACTTTCCAAATAAACTTACTTACCTAATTACTACTACTAGTAGTAGTAGTAGTAGTAGTAGTAGTTGTCGTACTATTTTCAATGAAACATAGGGTTTCCATCATTTGCAAATCATCACATTCTGTTTTTATTTACAGTTTACACAGCTTCCCAACTGTTTTGAAATTGGGGTTGTAGACATTTGCGAATTAATTTGGACTTTGAAACAATTTAATGTTTCTTATGCTTGCAATACACCATATCGGTGTTGTAGTACTATAACATTTCAATTCAAAATAGTCTCACAATGACATGTGGCTACAAATGTACAGGAACTTAGTTATATTAAAATTAGAAATGGGTTTTGGGTGGCCATAGCTTTTCTAATGACGTATAGTGCATCAATTTTTATTGCATGAAAACTTTTGCTTATTGCTTAAAATTATTTGGGTTTCATTGCAAGCAGACTTTCAGCCCATTCTCTGAATTACATCATCTATAATTGAATTGAATGAATTTAAATCAAATGAACCTCAATCCTGCTAGCTACAAATAGTGCATTTATTACATGACTCAGAAAAGTTAACTGAGCTTTATTGTTTCCGGGATTAATTTGAAAATCTTGTTCCAATTTTGGATGGTATTTCAAAAATATACTGAATGTCATTTAGGTTTCTTGCATCATAGAAATTCAGATATTTAATTTTATTTCTCAGTCATTGTGTATCCTTGGATTTTTTTCAGTAATCCCTCTTGTCACTTTCTCAAGTTGCCATATTAGCTTCCAAAGTCTTTTTATGTTTATTTTGGTTAAACTGCTGTTACTGTCTATAGTTAGTTATTATCACGTAAAGCTACACATAGACACATGGTTGGTTTACATACACATCTTGTTAATGTCCCAGAGACAATAAAAATTGGGCCGTAATTTGCCAGAAGGAAGAGAAAGTTCTCACATAAAAATGCAAATAACTCAAATTTATTTCTATAATATCTCACTAGTCTTTACCAGGGTATCATAGAGAGGACAGATCTGTGCTATCATTAAAATGGAGCCATATTCATCAGTGACCATATGCAGCAGCTATAACACTATTCATCCATAGCAGAACTCAAAGCACATTATTAGCCAAAAGCCCTAAGCATAGTCTAGCTTTAGCTATAGATTTCGTTCCTAACACCCACTCCCTCACATTACTATGAGCTATCTCTTCCCTCGTAAGTCTTCATTAAGGGCCTCTTGCTGGATCATAGAATCACAGGAATTGCCAAGACCAAGTCCCAGGGACAATTAGCTCATGTTGTACAATAACATCATGTTCTGTGTGGCTCAGAGGCAAAAGCACATGTAATGCTGAAGCTAAAGATGATGCCAGAGTACAACAAAGGAAAAAGCATCCCTGGTTCTGATGAGGTGAAATTGAAACCACTTTTACTTGGCAGAACGACAGACCCTCATCCCAGCCATTATACACATGATTTTATCAAGTATGCCAATTCCAAACTTTCATTAAATTATTATTTAATTAATGTTGCTTCAAATACCTCCTAACTGTTTTGAGCACATTCTTTATTTGGTACTGAAATACTAAGTAGTTGTGATTTTAAGGCCCATACAAACAGTGGAAATGCCAAGAAATGTTTTATCCCTGAGGAAGTGGAGTAGACTTCAGTGGATCAGTTTAGTATAATGTAGCAGAAGAGACAGTTTCAACAGAGACCTTTTTTTAAGTCTCTAATCAAAGTTGACCTCCATAAGATCACCAAAACAACAGCCAGTACTATGTAGATTAGCATATTATAGCATGTCCTTAATGACATACAGTATATCATGCCACATTTAAATACAAATCATAAATGAAACATCTATAGACTTCTGTTGTTATAAATGAGCATGTACTGTTGGTTCCTCACAGCTCCAGGACCTGTTGTTTGATCCTTATACCAAGCTATTCTCACCATCTTTCAAAACATGCCAGGAAATGGATTGGCTACTCTAAGTTGCCTCTGGGTAAAGAAATGTGTTTCTGAGTGTGTGTATTTGTGTAATGCCATGTGATGGATTGACATTATGTCCTGGGTGTATTCCTACATTCTGTCTAGTGTTCCTGGAATAGACTTTGAATCCTCTACTACCTTTACCAGGTAATAACACTTACTGAGATTAAGATAAACAAGATAAACACCTTTTCAACCTGTTAGTTGTCATAAGTCTTTCCCAGCAAGAATATGTATGGTCCACTTGAACAACATTTCAGACACTTTAGATGGTTATAATCTCTACTACCTAGAGTAAGCAAACAGTCGTTTATTCTAAGTTCATAACAATGAACAGTCTCATGATTGTACGTTCATAACAATGTGTATGTGTGAAAACTTATGAAGGTTAAAGTTTAGTCATTAGGTTACTTTTTCCTCACTATTTTATTTGCATGAAATCATATAAAATCCAACCAAATCACCCTCATTCGAATTTGTACAAATTCTTCATGTTGGGGGTTTCTCACTTGAAGCTATTATAGACAAAGAGAACAGTTCCTCTGCAATACCTGTGCTAACAAATAGTGAGCCATCCCCCTTACAATCAGTACCAAGTCAAATCCCTCTACATGATTATACAAAGCCAACAGTCATCCAAGATGGATGGATGCTAACAAGGAAACAATGCAAATGAAATCTGCAATCTGCTGGCAAGCTGAGGCAACCCTCTGATTCTGTCACCTTTTACCACATGGCAAGTCCCTGCTTCTGCCAAATACTGTACACACTTGCAGAGGCGTGGGTAGGACAGATCACATGAGAGTCATGCAGAGATAAACAGCATGGTCTAGAAACCCCGACAAGACTAAACAAGTAGTATGTCGACATATGATCTGCTCCAGAGATTAGTGGTGTATTTATCCATCATATCAGTGTTAACACATCTTTCCACTGCAGATAAATTCCTACGTCCTAGATGGGTCCTTTAAGGACACACTTGGATAATGAGGGGTTTTTTTTAACAGGTGTACAGAAGGGTTTGTTTTGCACTAAATCTGATTATTGTGTTTGCTGATCAGGCAGCTGTGTGAATGTATGAGGCTGTTTGCACAGTAGAATCACTGCCTCTGCATTGCTATGTGACAGGCTGGTTATGATGCAGATTCCAGGTGAGAAGAAAGAGGCTGTCAGGTGTGGGCAACTGTATCCAACAGAGCCCCAGCAGCTAATGACGGCTACTTTAATGAGAGCTGATACATGATGAATGTGGCCATATGGTCAGACAGCCTGCATGAGCCAGGAGCACACTTATCTTTTAGCATTCGCCGAGGTAAGGGAACGATAGCGCTAAAGTAACTGGAACAGCAGGGAGAGGATGTGACCTTCAGCCACCCAGTGGAGGCTCACTGATCTGCCTGTAGTTCACAAAGGTCTGACTGCTCTAAATGAACTCTTAATGTTCATCTGCTTGCTGTATATGAGATATTAGTGCTGACTCCAGCATAACCTGTAACTCAGTGGTTGGTGGTTAATTGCCTATCATTTTGTTCTTTTCCAAAACAGTAGGTTTGAAGCATTTCAGATTTCAAAATGTCAGAATAATTAAGAATACTTTATGAAATGATATCATTTTCTATTTATCACACTATTTGCACTTTATGTAGTGATTTGTACAGAAGCCATCTGTATGTACTGTATCTAAGGATTGGATTCCATTAAAAATGGACCTGACTTTTTTACACCCACCTTCTTAGGACAGAGTATTGAGGTACTTTAAAAATGCTGTGGGTCAGTTTATTGCAAATGTATGTTATGATTAACTTCACCATGACGCATCATAGTAGAGCACTCTCTTGAGAATGTACAGTAATGTAAAGTTTAATCGCTTGAAGTTAAATGGCTTGAAAAATGTATCTTAAAATAATTCAGAATCATCTAATGTTCCATGCTTCAGAACTCCATCTGTACATATTAATTCACAGTATTTTTATTGGACAGGTTTTGCTTCTGCACTTTAACAGTCTGGAATGAGTGCTCTTCATTAAAAGAGCAATTTGTTCACTCAGCCACGGGTGACCAGAAGAGCATGGCGACTGTTAGTCTGGTCAAGCTTTTACATTTGTTTTTCATCCATTTTGTGATTGATTTGCAAATTACTGACCTGATGTAGTTACGCACCTAGCTGAACACATTTCATGCTTCTGTGCTCTGACAGAACCATTGCGTAGAAATGACAGAGAGATCGTTCTATATTCCTGCATGCAAACAGCATATGCTCATGGGTAAATTTTATGTTCATATCAAATTCTTTTTTCCACAGTCATACACTTTTAATACAGTTCACACTGTGTATTAAGTAGAGAATGGAGGATTTTTCTTTTTAACAAAGTGAAATATTGTGCAATCCCATGTGGTTGCATTAAAAACCTTCATGTCTAACATCATCCTCAAGACTAAATGTATGTCAATCAAATCAGGACTTCTCTCAATCATTTCTCTCTGCTCTTCTCAGATCTCCACATAATCCTGTTTAACCAGGCTGTATAACTTTCACTGCATATCTGGGCATATGTGTGTGAGACAGAATGAGAGAGAGAGAGAGAGGAATACAGAAAGAGAAGAAGAAGAGAGAGAGTGTAAGATGGTTATTCAGCTATATCAGAGTGGCTAAAGCCATATGTTGTCCCTGCTCAAATTTCCCCTGCTTGCCTATTCTGGCACTCTGTGCTTGAGACACACACTAAGGGTATGTGAGTGGTGCCACATTGTCTTCTCACACCAGATGTTATCATGCTGTCTAATTGGCCTAGCAAAAACAAAGGAAGGGGTTTGAATGCATTGCCCACAATAGCAGTGCAAAGTTCTCCTCAGCCTGGCGACTCAAAAACAACTTCAACAGAAAACCAAATTAAAGCTTCCCACAATCAAATGGGCCCATTAACTTTCCACATGAGACCTATTCTGCTACTAGTTTGAGTGCCAGTGTTTTGAGCATGTTTGGTGTTATCTCATGAGGTACAGTAAAAACCTGTATCAAAAACTTCCTAAGACCACAGAGAGCATCAACTGTTGGAGACCTGTTCTCCATTTTAATGTAATAACCTTTCGATCACTTTCCTATGGATTGGATTTCCTCACCTCAAGTTCCTTGTTATTGTAAGATTTAGGGTATTTACACAGCCATCCTGTGCAGACTCCACTGCTAGAGCTATTAATAGAATTTCTGTGAAGAAAGAAAGTAGGAAGCAATGGGAGAAATGGGCCACTATATCCACTTAATCTTTATTTCAAAAGAAAATATTTGGACTTAATATTTCTGTCATGATACATTGTACTTTCAAGACAACATTTTTATGCTGGCAATTCTTAAAACACATGAACCAGACTGTAATTAGGTGTCCTACTTCAGGTTTGCCTGAGTGAAATCAAGGACTAGTCCTCTTACCTCTCAACACCCTGTGCTGCCATATGTTGTAAGTGTGAATGATATTTTAGATCTATGTGCTCTACAGTTCAGCAATGAGCCCTTTTATTTTTGCTGGACTTTAATAACTTCCAGTAGAAGCATAAAGCAGTGCTCTTTTATACAAGTTATGCATCATACTTGTCATGTAATTCAGTTAGGTGAATCTATTGCATATCTCAGTGCAACAAATCATTGTGTGCTTATATTCTGTTCAGTTTGCATTTAGCATATCTGTATGGATAACTGTGGCTAAACGTGTGTTGATTTTTGTACTGGTTATGCTGTATGGAACAGTCTCCCAGACATAAATTAACCCCCAAACTTGGTATTCCAGAATACCCAAAACGTGGAAACATCAGTAGAAATACACCTAGTGTTACCACTTAAAGTGCCTTTTTAAAGACATCATCTCATAATAGGCATCTGAGATGTTAAATCCACTTACTGTTTTAATGATGATTAATTGTAGCTGATGAACCTTAAATGAACACTTATTGATGAAAAACCTTAGATGATGGCCTAGCGTGTACGGTGGATACTTATAACTCATAATACTTTATTTAACATTCAATTTGGCGTAACTGGTGTGAGTAAGTAGACTTACAAGTTGTTAATTTGATCCAGACCTTCTTAAATCAAGTCCTGCTAGCATACACATAAAAGCAGGTGGATCACCAGCTGGCTCAAATAGTTGTTGGAAAATGGCCCTTCTAAAAGCAGTTTAATTTAAAACTGATAAACAGTCAGTAATATTGAACAGCTGTAAAAAGAAAGAAAGAAAGAAAGAAAGAAAGAAAGAAAGAAAGAAAGAAAGAAAGAAATGAAAGATATAATATCATTCAAATGTTCTATTGGGGCTTCCAGGGCTCTTGAAAAACAGGGGGGGATTACAAACTATACTGTCTGTTAACACAAAGCGACTCTTGAGGTAACCATAATTTAAAAAGTAAATCATTAGTAGTCTATTGAAGTAATTACTCTGGGGGCTCATTTTAAGGACAGTTTCAAGATTGAATAATAAATCTTTAATACAATAATTTATGTGCAATATACAGTTTAGTCAGCTACCTGCTATTTATTAAATACATTATTTTATTGACTGTGCAGGCACATAGAACACAACAATACACTTAGTATCTGGTTCAGGAAAAGACAGTAACATAGTCTTTGCAAATCACTATACATACAGTATAGTATTTTTATTTAGCTATTTGGCATCCCCTACAATGTGCAGGGTGTGCAATTGAAACACAGATCAATGTGCACAACAGAGTCATATATTAAAAAAACTATGAGTTTTTAACATAGACTCAGTGAGCTTACAGATAATATGAATTCCTTACACAAATCTACATCAGTATAACACTAACAGGCTTTTTCTATCTCAAACCTCTTACCTATTACAAAGATTCAAACTACATGGGAGCTATAAGGAAAGGTGATAGCATGTTTTCTTGGGATTTGTTTGGACAGGATGTGGTTAGCTTCAATATAACCTGCTTCAGATTGCAGATTCACCATACAGAGCCATGGTAATGTACCCAATTAAAATGAGAGCTATCTTTGTCATATGGATTGCCTAAAACTATTAACTAAAACCCAAAGCTAAGTCGCTGGACCTAAAATCCTGCTTTGTGGTATACCACTGAACTAACATGTAACATAGCGGACAAGTTGGGACCAACCAATTAACAGAAGCCATTGCTGCCCTTAAATTGTATCTAGCTTACCTGTATCAAGAACAGGATGCAATACCCAAATAAGAAAAGTGGGAAGTAAATTGGGTGAAGAACAGGTGTACAAAGTATAGAAAGCAATGAGGGTCAAAACCTGACCACAAAGCTTAAGTCAGGGTTTGGGATGGGATCTAAAATAAAATGAGAGACAGTGCCAGGGACAGAGATAGAATAAGATACTGAGAAACAGCCAACAAAACAGTCTGAAGGACTGAAACAGACAATGCAAAAAGCACAGGTGGAAGGAACAGATGTTATTATACTGGACAAAGAATAGGGACTGCGAGTGGAAGGGAAGACAATCAGGCCTCTGACTAACCTACTGGATTGGGCTGGAATAGCACACAGAAAATGATCAGGACCTGACACTGGATGAGGTTCCTGAATTACACATTACATAAAGGAAAGCTTGGGGGCTGAACCTCACACAGAGGAAAGCTCAGGGGTTCATCATGGCTCTGGGGAGAGCTTTGGATAGAGCACATTACAGGGGATGTCAAAAGCTCAAGGCCTGATATTCAGAGAAAAATATGAACTGTTGACTGAAGATTGGGAGGAAACAGGACCTAAATCTAATTCAGGGTTTAGGTCTAATGGAGGAAACTACTAATGGAGGGAGCTAATCCTAACAACTCAGTAACAGGAATCATTCCAGCCTCAAGGACAGGAGCTGGGACAGGCACTAGATCAAAACCAGATGATTGTCTTGGGCATGGAAAAGATCAGAGACTGAGGTTAAAACAAATATGGCATGAGAGCTAAGGCTTAATTATAAGCTGGAGGACATGCAGAGGTTGAACATGGGGTATGAACAGATATAAAGGCACCACCAGGTGCTTGAGTAGAGAAAGAAGATACACTGAAAGCTTGAGTACAATTAAAGATCAAACTAGTTTTGAGCACAGAAATAGATACTGTAGGAAATAGGGCTGCTTTATGACAATAAGACAGAACTAAAATATGATCATATCCAAAGATTAACACAGAAAGTACAGCCTAAGCAAGGAACAGACATGGAGCTAGAGCTAGAAGCAAAAATACAAACTAGGCTGAAAACAGGAGCAATGGGATAAAGCTAACAAGAACAACTCAGACATCATTAGCGCTGGAACCATAAATTGGGTGCTAATGGAGGTGTCCACTATAGTAGACATTACAGCTAGAAACAGAAACATATTCTTAGGAATAACAATTGCAACCAGACAGGAGCCCATCACATTTACCAGATAGGAGGTGAGACCAGGTTCAAAGGGCCGCTTGGGGGAGAATCTGCGTCTGAAGGGCTGCCCATGCTCTCGCGACAACAGGGTGGGCACTTTGCTATTGCACCAATCAGGAACCCTGTATTAACAAGACCACACCATTTGAATGGTGAAGCTATTCTTCTGTAATCACTGTGAAGTGGATGTCCCTTGGACTGTTTTTGTCTGTGGGTGTGTGTTACATGCGGTATATAAGGAGAAAGAATGACCCAGCAAAGAATGGAATGGATACGTTTGGAATTGGCTCTGGCATTCATGTGTTACAGAATGTAGCAAAAGAACAAAATGTACACAGAACAAATGATTTTGGAAGACAGCAGAAGAACATTTTAAAATACTGTATAACATATTTTATGTATATTCTTATTAGCACAGACTCCTTTTCTTGAAGTGCCTTAGCTTATTGCTATCTTTATACAAGTCTGTCTACTAGCATAGGCAAATACGTCTGGCAGTCACTCTGCACAAAAGTACCTTCCATAAAAGTGCCATAAATGTAAATGTATATGAAGGACAGCATGTTGTGAGAGTAGGAAAGATTCAGTAGTAGAGTTCAGGCTGTCTATGAGCTGCTGCAGAATATCTCCCTGTAAAGCACAGCTAAATTCAGTCACAACTCACAAGTGTTAGAAAATTAACTTTGCACTTGACCATTTTGATTTATGACAGCACAGCCCAAGTTCATGTGATTTTTACTGCATTATCCTTTGAACTGTAGGCATAATAGGTGCCTAATAATAGACACCTGCTAGATTGTCTGAACTTATATAACCATCTGACACCATAAATTATGTGTAACATAGCTTGAACCTAAACAAAAAACTGGTGTGATGATATACACTGTGGGATGGAACTGCGACCCATCGGTGCACGCCACCATTCAGAAGCCAACCTGCATTTCAGTATGCTAACACTGCCTCCTGTTGTTGGAATACATTAGTGCAAAATCTACAAATAAAGGATAGTGCTTTCTTCTGTTTAGCTTCTGGCACAAAACTCCACAGAACACAGTCTAAAAAACCAAATCAAAATAAAACAAAACTTAAAAAAAAAAAAAAAAGTAGCCCCTGGGTAAGTTCTGTTATGTCTTGCTGCAGTTTTGTGATTAGATTTCCCAGCATGCCTGGTATTGTGTTGTTAAGCAGGTTTCCACAGTTTGTGTTCTGTTGAGGTTTTAGTTACATGCAGTGATCTACCAACCTCATGCATCATATTTATCTTTCTTGCGTTCTGTAATCCATTTTGTTTGCTTGCATCATGCGTAGCTATTAAATAGACTATTGATGTATCACATACATTGACTGTAAATGCATTTTAATAAAAAGGAAATTTTCAGATCACTGCATTATTTCTTCATCTTCTAGATGCTACAGTAGTCCATTATGTGATATTTTGTGCATTTTTCCTGTTCACACTTTGTGGAAACTGCAGAGGTAACATTAAGCTTAAATGCCTTATAAAAGGCATTAATTCGGTAAAAAATAATACAGCATAAGATAGAAGATAAGTACAAAAATATAAGTTTCATTGTCACCTTAATAACACTACTGACCTCAGTACTCCTTAATTTTAAGGTAGCAAAGTATTAGGACAATTTAATTGACAGTGGATTGTTGGGTATCCTTTGGAAAGATGTCATCTCTAATCAGTAACACTAACAGCACCTTATTAAGTGTTCATAAAGGCGTAAAAAGAAAGCCTGGAGGGCACTGGAGCAACATTTGGAGTTAGCATGGTAGGATATTACACAGAATACATTCTTATAGTGCAATGCAAGAGATGATTTCATATTCATCTAATGATGTGCGACAGCGACCAGTGAGAGCAGAGCTGATCTCAGCAAGATGTCTTGAATTTCAGGGGAACTCAGAAGATGATTAAAGAAAGTGATTCTATATGCCATGTTGTCCTCTGTAGAGTTCCCTAGGTGTTTTTACCCCTTTCTGCTTCTCCTGTTTTAATCAGTAGGATATATTTACAAAGTCTGCATCTCATGAATAATTGCACAACAACTTCAGGACGGAAACACTGTAATTCCACCAGGACTCTCTTGATATTTTGTCATGAATGATTTAAAGAAAGAGGGAAGAGAATTTTCTGATTATTCTGTAGATTTACAAACCTGCATCACATCCATTTTTCTCTTTCCAGTATCAGTATATGTACAGTATATCTACAGTTTATGCCACTGGTAGTTCTTTAACTTTTCAGTTTTGTGATTATGCCACCGTAGTAGGCTGTAATTGCACACCAGCAGGATTTGGGTCATGATTTATTGTATGGGAGCAGCAACACAACAATTAGCATAATAGCTTTGGCAAGCTTATGACCTTCTATATTGTGCCTGCAAATTGCTGATTGGCTTGTAAATTATTTTCATGTATTTTTTAGTAAATAGCTGACAGTGAATGAGGGGAGTCAATTTGATGTTTCAAGTCATGATTATTTTTGTAATTTGTTGTAATGAATCTCTGGATTATTCAGACTGCCAGTGGTGCAAATGAGCACTTAATTTGGAAACTAAACATGAACATGCATTTTAATGGCATAATTTGCATACATTACAGTGTACTAAATGTGATGTACTAACATACTGGAGTGCACAGGATTAATTGGAAGGCTGACCTGCTATCCAGTTTAGAAGATGATGTTGGCATCTACTTATCCTCTATGCATTTCTCGACTACTTAACGTTAACCCGTCAAGTGCTCTTTTTTTTTGTCAAGTCTGCTTTTAGAAGTGCATGAGTAATACAGTATATGTAAAGTTAAAGCTTTGCTCAGGCACTTCTATATTTGGTTGTGATGGAAAATTTACATGTAAAGGTATTGAGAAACTACCTATCTTCCCTTACATTTGTTCTGTGAGAAGGCTGAGGTGTTTTGTTGTTTATGTCAGATGTTTATCATGGATTGGTTGGAGATGGACGCAAGTGTGGAATATTTTATTAAAGATGAACACATGAGAACAAGACAGCATAACAAACATAAACTAAACAAGCATGGGTATATTTATAGGTTTTTCTGTATTTTTACTATTTTCTACATTGTAGAACAATACTGAAGACATCAAAACT
>JAOTRR010000051.1:18409953-18420978 GCA_028570945.1 Gogo arcuatus
TGTGTGTGTGTGTGTGTGTGTGTGTGTGTGTGTGTGTGTGTGTGTGTGTGGAAATGCTAGAAGTGTCAGATGGAGATCTCTGTGAAAATGTCAAACATTGCCTGAGTGTTCCTGATATATTAACAGGCACAGGTAATTGAGAAATGGAAACCAGATCTGGCTTGTACTATTGTCAGATATGCAGTGTTCTGTCAAGTTGTTTGAAAAAGCATGGAGCTTCACTGTGTTAGTTTGTCAGACAACACTCAGGCACCAATGAAGGCTGGGTTTCTGTCTTTTCCACACACACTCATTCTCTTCATAGATCCACTTTAACTCTGTTTGTTATTTGGGATTTTTGGTGTTTGGTAAGACTGGATTCAGCCTGACTGGCAGAAACCATGTGTAAAATGGACGGAAATAGTTGAAGGTGGCAATGATGATGCAAAGCGGTGGATTAGTCACTTCCAGTTCTTCATGTCTCTGGCACCTCGTTATGTGTTTTCCTCCTGGTCTCCATCAATAGTCCCTGCTAACAACCTGGCCTCAGCTTCATACAGGAAAAACTGAGGAGCTTAATGTTTTTGTCATTACGCATTACACTGTGAGCTTTTGAACTACACAAACAAGATAGCAGAATGTAAATTGCTTTTTTTGATAATTGTCCTTGGTGTAGTGGTGGTGCTTCATTTTTCTGAGTTAATGAATTTACGAAATTTCTGAATTAACAGATTCACAGCCCTCTTTTGGGGACTGAATTGCTAACTGATGAAAGATGATAGGGGCACACTAGACTGCAGTGATGTTTGGAACGACTTAAATTTATGTTGGAAACAAATAGTGGAAAATTTTACCCAACCAGTTTATGCCTAGTAGAAACCTTTTGAGCAAATTTTCATATTTGTCCATTTTTCATAATGTCTGTGCAGTTATGGGATTTACCCAAATAAAAATAAGTCTTGTACGTGGAATATCTTGCTGCATCCACCAAAAGTGTACAATAAATACAGGCATTACTGTTGTTTGGATAGTAAGACAAACACTATGCCAAAACATCATGGCCTAATAGTAGTATAAAATATCCAGTAATAAAAATAATTATGCTGTCATATTGACATACATCTGTGTTTTCTTACAGAAGTCAGATGCGCTAGCACAGTTAGGAGACCCACGCTTCAGCCCATACCAAGGCCATAACTCCTTCAGGGAGAAATATTTCAGTGGCATCACCAAAAAGAATGGAAAAGGCAACGGAAAAGAACTGCATCGAACAAAGGAGGATGATGGATGAAATTTAAGATTTTAAATGAGCACATTTATACATTTATACGTGTTGCTTTATTAAAATTCTTTGTAATTTAATTTTTACTACTTCTTTTAAAACATACTTTACTCCAGAATGTGATTTCAATTAAAAAAAAGCATGCCTCTTGTCCTTTTTTGTGCTCTCTTTTATATCTCACCTCAGGTGAAAGCAAGCCCAAAGGGATCTGATGTTATTTATTGCTGCATTATCGTTGAGTATTTAGATAAAGTGTGAAAGGGATTGCAGTAATCCCTTTCACATAGCCAATGCAGCAATGATGTAAAGGCAGTTTCACCTACTGTACATTGTGGGAGGATGATGGACTGCTGCTTCCTGCTGTATGAACTTAGTTAAGATAGCTGATTAATGAATCGCTCTTGAATTTAACTCCAAGAAAATCATCTGGGAGACTTATGTTCAACATAAATTTGATCCATGAACATTAAGGAAAGCAATTGTTTTTCTTTGGTTGGACATAAATCTAATATTATAAATCAAAAGGATGCACATCCAAGTGCTTCTGCGAGGATTGTCTTCAGGTAGAGGTCATTTTGTGTGGGGTTACATTACAGATTGTACATTCCAACTGTCACCAAATCTCATGTGAAACTTTTCTTGTTGTTTTCATTGTTATAATTTGTTAGTTGCAAGGTTTCACTCATCTTGGTTGGTGTGATGGTCAACTGTTGCTTTTAGAAGATTACTTATCTTCAGAGACAGCGGTCTGTTATTATAAGTGACAGTAGTGTGTATGTTTAGCAAGACTGAAGGTTAGAATTTTTTGACAAACACATGACGCTGTTAATTATGTATGTAAATATGGTTCTGGGTACCCCAGATAACATCCAGGCAGGGGGTCAAACACCTGGATACCTCTTTGTTATCTCTCACATGTACAGAGATCTTTCAATAAAGTCTCTTTATGACATGCGGTATTTGGAGTAAATATAATATTTGGAATAAATGCTTCAACATTTGGGGTCCCATTTCATGAATGCCCACAGCTCCGGCATGCTTAGGGAGATCAGTAATGCAGCTGCCATCATCAACCTTCGCATCCTTGATTGATATCAACAGCACAATCTGATAGGCAAGTGTAATAATAACTGTCATTAAGGTGATGGAGTGGCTTTGATTCTCAAAGAATCTGAACTGTGTGGCCTGCCTCAGTGTTAGGGAACTTTTCTGAGTTCACTGTAAGACCGTGATGGATGTATAGTGCTTCTAGTACTAATGAAATATTTCAACCCCACTGAACACCTTTGGGATGAACTGGATCGCTGATCACAGGCCTCCTCACATGACATTGGTGTCTGACCTCACTAATGCTCTTGTAGCTGAATGGCCATAAATCCCCACAGTCATACTCCAAAATCCAATAGAAAGCCTTCCCAGAAGAGTGGAGATTATTATAACAGCAAAGTGGGGACTAAATCTGGAATGGGACTAGTGAACTTTTGGCCGTATAGTGTACATATAGTTAATGGGCCAAATCTACTGTATTTAATTGTGCTTTAATATTCCTCATTATAAAATACTAGTTAACTCTGCTATCCATCCATCCATCCATCCATTATCTATACCGCTTATCTGTCAGGGCCACGGGGCAAGCTGGAACCAATCCCAACTGACTTTGGGTGAGAAGCGGGGTACACCCTGGGCAGGTCACTAATCTAGGGCAGGGCTCAGAGACACAAAAAACTATTCACACCTATGGGCAATTTAGAGTAGCCAGTTGACCTAATCCTCATGTCTTTGGACTGTGGGAGGAAACCCACACAGGCATGGGGAGAACATGCAAACTCCATACAGAAAGGCCCCAGTTGGATGCAAAGTTTGAGCCCAAACCCTTCTTACTGTGAGGCGACAGTGCTAACCACTGCACCACCATGCCGCCCTTAACACTGCTATTTGGGGAGCCATTCTACACCAACAAAACCACACTGGCCTTTCTGTAAGTGACCAGCATATTGTCACCTAAATGTTTTCTGAAAGTATATTGATGGAGATTTCACTTTTTGGAAGAAATCTGTATGTCTGTCAACTATAATACTAATTTATGTAGCTGTTTTGCTCAAATATGGCATTTTATGTCATTGTGAGTTTAACATGTATCTAAGTCGCAATATTTAAAGCCTGTTCTTACCTTTAAAAAAAAACCTACATATGTTACCTTACTTTTTTAAGTGTTTCAGCTGGAGCTTGGCTTTCACTCTTATAAGTGCTTGAAAATATCTTAATTGACATTAATCTGCATACCTTTTTTTTTGTTTGTAAATGAGCTGTGAAGTTTAAATTGGGTGCTCATGAACAAGCAATAAAACTAATAACCAGCAAAAACAAGCACATGCTCCTTTAGCAAAATAAGGAGACCAGTGGAAACTGCTTTATTAGATACAGATGGTAGCAAAAAACAAATGCTTCTCATTCATCCACACACTCCAAAATATGTTTAGGGAAAGAAAAGAACAAATAGCCAAGGCTAGACCAAATATCCACCCTTTAGTTCTATATTCTTCACAGTTTGTCAGCAGCTTTTTTCCCCCAATCACAGTTTACAAGTGGCCATGCAGTTATCCACCTCAGAATTCTCCACCACAATTTGTGGTGCTCTGTGCTTCCACAAATGTTTATCAATGAGCTATAGCTTTGAATACAGTGTCCAAAAGAAAGGCAGTCACTTTATGCTAGATTTTTTTCAGTGTGTATAGTTTCAAGTTCCCATTCTGGCTTCCTGGGATAAGCCATGAGGACTCCCCCTTCTCTCCTTCACTTTGACCCAAGTAAACAAACAGTTCGTACAGAGGAACAGATGTGTAGTCCAAGCTTGTTGTTTTTGTTCCCCTATCCCCAGCATGGAAATTTGCCACCATGTAACATCTAAGCCTATGTCTAGGAAAAGATCCACCATTTTTTGTAAATTTCATTTAGTGTAGTACTTAAAGATGTACAATGTGTGTCTATGCTTGTTCTTATGGCTCTCTACTGTTATTCCCAATATTCTTGTTGTATATTATATACAGTGTATATATGTGATCTTTATATTTCTCTCAAGTTATTTTTTTCTCAGGTTTGAACATTTGCATGCACTGACCTTGACTGAGCAAATTGATTAAAAAAGGCATCCTTTGCCAGTATATTTTGTGGGCAGGCAGTGACATCTCAGCTTGCTGTCACTGCCTTCTGGTTCATAAGAAAAGGCTCCCTGAAATGCTGAGTCAGATGTTTGGAATGATTAAATCGCAATATCTAGGGCCAGACTGATATAGTCATCACTCCCTTAAAGACACAGAGACAGAGGGTGGTCAGCTTGAAGCAAAGGCCAGTTAAGTGCCCCAGTGCCAATCTGATAAAGTTCCTCATTTACTGGTTTTGATTGATTGGAGCTGTGGGAGGATTTCAGCTAAATTCAATGTAAACATATGCCTCTGTGCACAAAAACTAATACCAGATGTGTGAGAGCCTCTTGTGCATCGTTGCTGTCCAAAGAAAGCCTTGTCTCTCTAACAGGGATGCTTGCCTGATATAGATCAACATGTTGTATAGAGTTGATATTATTGCTCTTACCATTGAATGTAAACGGTAGAGGATATAATGAGGTCTGCAGCAGCCAGTTTGTTGATATAATACAGAAATTGTAAAAAGTGGTAACTTTTTTGTGGCTGTTCTGTCAAAGGTCACCTGTGATTACCCAAACTGCCATGCATATGGTAACATGAGAGCAAGGGTTCCGTTCATTCTATACATAGGCCAGTGTTTCACAAACCAGTCCTTGCTTCCCACAACTCTCTAAACTCCAGACAGTCTGGAGTACTTCAGCCCCAAGCACAGGGTCCATTTTTGGTATTACTAAGTGTTCTTGGTTCAAGTGTTCTGGTAACTGGGAGAAAGAAAAGAATGAGCCCCATGCTTAGGGCCAGAGAATCATTTTGGGCGACACTGGACTAAAAGCACACTGTAGAATTTCATTATGAACCAAATTAGTTCAGAACTACTTTGTAACAACTCAACAGCAAGAAATTGGAAATAATTCATTTTGATTTATAGTGTCTCCTTCAGGTTTTTAACTTTTCCCCAAAACCTGATAATGTACGATTGGGACGTAGTCAATATAGTTTGATTTTTAATCACCACAATAATTTCAAGAGCCAAGTGTTGTAATCATGAATCTCAGTGGTACGATCTGTCCAGGCTAGTGTAAGTGTCTACCAAATGATTGTATCAATCCCATTATTTGCTTTAATATTGTCCAGACTGGCTCACACTTCCCTCAACAAATGGAAGGAACAAGGTCTGGAATCCTTAAGATATGGAACATAAGACACTTGATATGTGCCCTTTTGGATGTGGACAGGTCAGTGATCTGGAAATGAACAGTGTCAATGACCGGCCTGTCCTACAACTTGAAGTCTGCTTCTGCTATCCTGGCCTAATTACAATACCATTATACAACAAGGTTTTCTTAGTACACAGAGTGTCTATTTTTAACACATCACGCACCTAAACCTCACTTAAGCTCTTAAACTCTACGGTTCTTATTCAGTTTATCTTAGATTCATGTCATGTAATTTCAACTACTATTAATTATAAGAATTATTTTGTTACTAAAACTATATTCCTAATAAAGGAAAATAAAGCTGGACTCACCAATATGTCCTGGGAGTTTAATGGGTTAATAAACTGTAAAGAGGTCCTTGATAAATAACAGCATTGGATGGGAGAGGAAAAGTGATTAAATTAGTCACCATTAATCATAATGAAATTCATTTCTTGGTGTGGTGTTTATCACACCTCTTTTAAATTATGCAAGATGCAAAATGGGTAAAAGATCCATGACTCCATCTTTAGTACATTTCCCTTTCTGTTCAAACTTACAGATTCCTATTGTTTCTAAAGTGATACATTTTGAAGCAAAAACAAGGAGGTTAATTTTGGAAATCTAAGTCATTCTGTCTATTACTAGTTGTTATGTCTTTGAGAGCAGCTTGATATATTCCAGTAGGTTAAATTTATTCACTGCTGTCATTTTGATATATGCACATTTTATACAGGACTATAAAACTCTTTTATACAAGCAGATGTGATTTCAGATGAAGGGTCAATGCTCTTAATCTTAATAACATCTAACGTTCTTTATTTTGACTGTAATCCTGAACTCGCATGGACGGTTTTGATTTAAATGTGTGAGATAAGCCAAATTCTTTATGAAGTAATGTTTATAACTTCCTTACTAATTGATGGAAGAGGCTTTACATTACTGTCCATAGTAGTTCAGTCAAAAATTTATATCCACTACAGGTTAAATCTTATGTGAACTTGAGAAATGGTATCTTTTTGAGGTAAACTTTTCTAGTTCTAAAGTGTTTGCCATAAGGGTTGTTAAGTTTGAATTTCAGCAATGTGTCTGAGTGCACATGGGGAGGGTGCACTGGTTCTGTGTGTGTGTGTGTGTGTGTGTGTGTGTGTGTGTGTGTGTGTGTGGGGAGGCATAGCTGCCAAATTTTGCTCTCATGGCTGCCTTGCATGGTGGAATACTCATGATGAGGGCACACGGTAGCCGAGGCCAGGAAATACATACGCTGCTGGGATGTTGTTTCCTCTCTCACAGCTCCACACCCTTATCGAGGTAGGTACATCTGTAGAGGTAAACATGCTCCTTTCTGTCTGAGACAGAGTACCACCTGTTTGTGGCCCATAGGCGAAAGAGTTACAGACGCTTGCCTACATTTCGGTCCAGCCACAGTCTTCACCAAATCCTAAACCATTAATAATGGAACATTTATGTGGAGCCATGGTTTTCACCTTATACAGTATATAATATGTTCAGATATATGTCAGTGTGTAAGCATGTACACAAAGCTCAGTAGTCTTTATAAGAAATATATAACTAATCTGGTTGTGTTCAGATTTGCATTATATTTAGACTCATGGATATTATATAATTACAAACCTAAATGCAAACCTAAATCCATAAAGAAGAAGAAATATATACTTTAAAAATAGAAATCGCTTAAAGAGGCATATAAAATGTAAACTGATCTAAAAATGGTCTGCCAAATGCTGTAAATGTCAAAGTAAATTACAAGGTAGCATCCATTAATGTATAATGTTTTTGACTAGTGGTCTTTGGGTTTGTCTGGTAATTTTCTTTCTTTTTTCTTCTTTTTTCTGTTTAGGGAATTAGATTAAGCTGATTTTCTTTCAGCATTTTCGTTGCTTTCAGTTAGACTAATGTTTGAGTTTGTTTTGGCACATTGCTCATGCTTGAACCCATTTCATTTTTATTTGTAAGGACATTTCTTTCAAATTCACAAACAAAGAAAGGAAAAATAAATAACCCATTACCACCGAACATGGGTTTTTGTTTGGTCTGGAAGTCAGCTTGGCAGTGCTTTATGTGCAGCCTCATGTTTTTCTCTTTAAATCTTAGGAGAAAAATGTAACACACACTAGTCTAAGAACCACAGTTACAACTGGCAATTCATCCTTTGTGCTTTATCCTCCAAACACTCTATTATCTTAACCACTAAATGGACATCATTTAGCATTGATCCTGAATTTAGAGATTATATTAGGTACCTATGGATAAGCTATCCAACTAGTTCAGAAACCTAACAATGTAGTTACATGAGAGGAAAACAGTGATGAAGTCAGGGTGCATTCTGATTGCAGTGGTCTGGCATTGATTGATTGATTGATTTTTTTTTATGTTGAAGTTTTCAAGTTATCCTTGAAGTTGCTGAGTCCTCAGAACAGTCAAACTTCCAGGATTATTTGCCTTGGGCATATACTGAATGGATTTCTACACCAGCATAGAGGCCTTGCAGGTAGGGGTAAAAAAGCATAATTTTTATTTTATTGTTAAATGTATGTATTTGTTTATTTATGTATTTAAAATAATAATAATAAAAAACCTCACTCTTTGCAAATGGAAGCTGCTTGTTTGCATAACTAGTCAAGATATAATGTTAAAAAAAAAATGAAAAACTATATCTTATACCTGCTCAGCATAGCACACCAATGATATGAATGTGGGCTATGCATATTTTGGATGTATCCAGTTATATACAGTGATGTCTGATTTAATATCTATCAAGGCATTTTTTGGGGGGGGTGGGGGGTGTAAATAATCCACCTCGTTCACATTCATTACACCTGAGATTATATTTTATTTATGCCTTCTCAATCACTGCTGATGATGTGCTATGGATGTGTCAGCGACATGTGCTGAAAAATGTCAGCTTATATAGAGATCAAATCTAGGGAGTGCTTCATTCCGTGTAATCACCTGGCATGACTGTCACTGATAGGCTGCAAAGAAGTCAGCCGCAGCCTTGCTTCAAACCATTCTGTGTATTTTACTAATGACCATTGGTGGTGCTGTTGTGCTTGGTTCCATAAAAACCCCAAATAATTCACCTTAAGACATTTGTTAACAGCTAATAATCTGATTTGAATGCCAAAACTGAAACCTTATATTTATAACATTTTATCTTTGAAAAACGTAGCCCTGCTATCTCATTTATACTAGCTGCTCTTGGTCTTATGGTCCCATTATGTTACATTACATATATTGTTCCAATTTTTAAAAGTTTTTATAAACATTAATAGCTTTACTTAGTTTTTAAGGAAACCTGTAGGAAAATCATACCAAAGAAAATAATACAAAATAAAACTATGTAGAATAATATGTATTGCTGGAAAATTGTGGATTACAGTTTGGATTCTGTGGCTAAAGTGATGGAAAGCAAGGTCTCACAGATCTTTTTGCTCTCAGCAGGCTATTCGCATTCATACAGAATTATTCTGTTCTATAGCTGGAGCTTTTCTATTTTTACTTCTTTTGAAAAATATTAATCTCTACAACTTTATTGGTGTTGACTTCCTGTAATGGCCCTCACTTTTCATATGTGGAGAGCTTACAGATCCAACTTTCCACAATTAAAAAAACAAAAAAACCCCAGTTATTTGTAGGATTTTACATCCCTCATTGCAGTGGCTCTGCAAACTACTGATCAGTACACAAGCCATGATGGTGGCACAAAATCTTTTTTGTTGTATTAGATTTCAAAGAAAGATACATTATTCCCATCTTGACGGGTATAATTTATATGTAACCCAGGGGTTCTCTTAAATCAAATGAAAATAATAAACAGGAAACTGAGGGAAAGGTTTCAGGAGTAGTCTGTCAATGGTAATCAGAAGACGTATGAGTTTATGTGATTCCTTGAAGCGGGCAATCATCAAACTAATATCCCACTCTTTCAACAGTCTTTTTGGTCTGTAGTGAAAGATAAAACATTTCCCTGAATGAATGATGCCTTCTGAATGATACAGTAAAAGGCATGATCCATTAAACATCAGTGGAAAGTGGAACTATTTTACTTGCAGTTAGCCCAGAGGTTTGCAGAGATTTGAAAGACTTTTACCTGATTTAGTGAGTAGTTTATGAGACACTTAGCACCTCATCACTTTCTCCCAGATGGTACCATAAAAAGATGGAGCCTAGAGCCTTACCAAATACATATGGTGCTTTGCAGCTGATGGCACATCAGACCCTCATTATCAGGCCTGTTCCTGTGTGCTATCTACTTTGTAAAATTGAGTAGTTTGATTTTCCTCTCAGTCAGAGCTTTTCAACTCCAGTCTTGGAATTTTAGTGCCTGGAGAGTTTCCAGGTTTTGTTTCTCCCAAAACACCTGATGCAGCTCTTTAGAAAATTATCAAGACATTCATGAGTTGAATTAGATGTGCTTCGAGCAGGAGCATTTTGAAATTGTGTAGGGCAGTGAATTTTGAGGGCCTCTGTTCTAATAGATCAGAGAAGGGAAATCACGGAGCACCACAGTAAAGTGACTCAGGGTCTTCTTGCTTTCTTTTTAGGTCTCACAGGTCCTCCTGGGAATTCCAAAGCCAGCAAACCAGAAAATGGCAAGTGCAGTACCACACCATTTCCCTTTAAATTTTGATCTATTTACCTGTTTGTTAATTTATTTGTAACCATAGTAAAAGCAGACATTATAGACATTTGCCTATGCTTTTATTTAAGATACTACTTTGACTTTGCTTTTCTTCTTCACTTTACTTCATTTTAAGCAATTGCTTTTTAATTAGACCTCTACAAAGTGATTACATTAATTATACATTAAACTTTAGATGCTGTTGTGTCTGTAAAACCGTCAATGTACCAAAATATTTAAAAATATGTGAACTAATGTGTAGGCATCAGGTCAGCCAATTTCAGGTCTTTTTTTGCTTCTTTTGTCTAAAAGTGCAAGGCCATTCAGTTCTGTTTATTAGTATCTCCCAATAGTCTGAATTTCAGAACATTGGCTGTGATTTGTCCCATTGGCCCAGGAAAAAAGAACATCATCCATTATTTTGGACATAACATTAATCTATTAAATATCAAAAGAACCATCCCTTAATGAATATTAATGAATATGTGCGTACTATATGCAATGTATCAAAGGCTTACTTGTATTGTTTCAGGATCTAGTTTCTTCAAAAAATACAATTAATCAGACAAATGTGCTTTAGAAATCTAGACACTGCACAATATTACAGGCAGGGATATGCTCAACCTATTTGTTTGTTTGTTTGTTTGTTTGTTTGTTTTATTTACCCACCCACCCATTTGTTATAAATTAGTGTGGTTTGGTTGACTTTAAAGTATTTTTTTAATTTCTCTATCTATCTATCTATCTATCTATCTATCTATCTATCTATCTATCTATCTA